>KZ271575.1:2254-20327 GCA_002249935.1 Onchocerca flexuosa
AAAAATGTTCATTTGCTAATTTTGGGTTATTCTCGATGATGTTTAATGTCATTTGTTTTTTCTGAAAATTATGCTTCATTACAAGAAGATGTAAAAGAAATCAGATTCAGATTATCTTTCATCCCTTTTATAAATCTTCGTTGGTTTTAATCAACTTTTTATTTCACCATTCCCACTTCACATCTTCTGTTAAGTTTTTATTTACCCTCAAATCTTATTATTAGATATATTATATTTATATTAGACCGAATTTATTTTAATGATTGTATTTTGTTGATGGAAGTTTTAATGAGCTCATTAAAAAAAATAAAAACGCGAGAATGATCTTTGAATCACTTGGTTTGAAATTTCATATGATGTAGGTTTGGCATGGTATATTATATGCCACATCAAAAAAAAAAAATTAAAAATATATGCAATTTCAATTTTAAAATCCTTGCGAAATATTTATTTTTAACGATTTCTTCAACTTATTTATTTATTCTTTTTTGTCACTTATAAATTTATTCTCATTACTACAAAATTAAAAAAAAACTATTCTAAATGTAAATTTTTCATTCGTAGAGTGTTTGATATTTTTGTTTCATCACCGTTCAATTTAATGAAATCTGAAATCATTGAAATTTATACACTATCAAAATCCCTGACTTTCGATTTATACGATACTACATAATTGAAACTGATCTAGCAAGCACAATGAATAAGATATAATTAGAAAGAAGATATGTGAGATGTTCAACTTTTTAAAATTAAAGATTGATTTCAAAAGAAAAAAAAAACATCCTTAATAACTAGCTACCTACATGCCACAGGGAAATAAAGTTTTGATTTGAAATTATTTGGCTAGGAGACTATTGTTTGTAATAATGAAGTAAGTGATTTATATAAATGCAAATTATTTGAGAAGGATTTGGTATAAATTTGTTACTGAATCCAAAAAAGGAATCTGTAATCAAGAAAACATGAATTTTAAATGCATGAATTTCATGCATAAAAACTGCATCAAAAATAAATAGCAGTATAAAATACCGCCTTGTGTTCACTATCACAGACTCGCTATAATTTTATATTTAAGAATTCATTTGTATTCTTCATAAAGTTTCGCAATATTTCTTATAAATGCTAGAAATTTATACAATTTTGTTAGATTTCTATCTTTCTTTTGAAGATTTGCTTTTGCATAGATGAAGTAATAAGTGTTTGGTTCTGGAATATTTATGATATCACTTTTATTGCTGGTTCTAATTTCCTTTAATTTTTTTTTGCCTTTTTTTTTTTTTTTTGCATTATTATAACATTCTTTTGAATTCAATACTCAACTATTGCGAAACAATTGCTATTTCTTATTTTAATTTAATCTCAGTCGTTCAATATAAGACAAAATAATACTATCTGTAAAAATCTAATTATTAATTTATTCTGCGTCGTTGCAATTTTAAATTGTATTCTATTCTCTTTTCCTGTTTCTCATTTAATGCAAGATTTTGTAATATTATTCGCTACTAGGATAAAATTACTGAAATCTCATCTCGAAGGATATTTATATTTATAACTGATTATTTGTCACCATATTTGCTGCATGAAATTTCTCGCATTTTTAAGTTAACTTTATTTCAAAGTATCGTTTCTAATTTATTCTGATAATTTGTTTTAAGTTTTGGCAAAATATAAATAAATTTCAAAATATTGTTTCAAGTTTGCTCTGGCTTTTTTTTCCTTTTTTAATCCTAAATAAATGATTAAATTCCAAATACTTCAGAAGTTACTCATCTGTGCTGAAATTCCAAGTTTATTTCAAATATCATTTCAAGTTTGTCTAAGTAACATTTCCTTCTTTTTTACTTTGCTAATTTGTTCATTTATTTTATATTCCAATTGCATTGGACTAAATTGCTTTTTAATTTTCAAGTCCAAATTTGTTAAGTTGTTTATAGGCTAAATATTTAACCAATGGTCCGCTAAATAATCATATTGTCAAACCTATTTTAGAATGAGTTTTTTGGTAATAATTTTTTCCACAATTAATTTATCAATTCATTATAATAAATTAATTAATTACATATGAAACTAGTGGCAGTAGTTTCTGCTGATGAAGCTGATAATTGCGTAATACTTATATTACTAACATATTTATCATAATTATTACCAATTCGTTAGCAAACTCCATTCTAATCTTCATCACCATACACAGTAATCGTTATTATCGATATTATTATAGAAAATTTTATAACGATAAACAATTTATTTTCTTTTACACTATTTGATTTAAAACAAATGAATTATTTTGCTCTCTTTTCAATAAAATTCATAGAATTTTTGCATTAAATAAGTTATCTGACATTTTCGTTATGAACATTTACTATTTTAGAATGAGAGTGCATGTATATCAAGAATAAATGTATCAATCAAACAGATAATTATCGTTTTTGAGCTGACAGAAAATACAATTTCATTAATTTATATAAATAGAAAGATAAATATGCTTTGCTACTCTTCGCATAACTTTGCAAGTCCTTCAACGACAGCTTTGAAATTTTGACACAACATTGCATTCGATTCAATATATTTCCCACCAAAACGCTCGGGTTGGCTGTGGTGAGGTTAGCCAATCATTGATTCACTGCTAGATAATAGTCGAAAAATAAATGACCCATATAAATAAAGCGTAAATTTTCGTTGTGGCTTTTGACACAACATTTCAAGTACTTCTAGATTGATTTGAAATTTTGAAACAACGTTTCATTCGAATAGGTGCGTGTTTTTATATAAATATACCTTCTTTTTTACTGTCGCGAAGACGTAGCTGGGTACAGCTAGTGTAAAATAGAAATAAATTGTTTTTAAATTAATTGACGAATAGAAATAAAACATTGTTAAATGATTCAATCAATAATCCATTTCTCTATGATAATAGCTGTTCATTCATGCTGTTCTTATACTGCCTAAACTTCTTTTTATGCTATCGTATTCCAATAATATAGTATATCTTGTTAACATAGTTTCACCGTAATTCCGATGATATGGTGAACTTATTAATATCATGCAACTCTATAATTGCATTATTATTTCACAATTATTTATTGCTTCTTTTATTATTGTTTCCTTTAAAATTTTCATGTTTTTTGTTCGTACAATAAGTCGATAATTATATGGATTTAAAAAAAGGGAAGAGAACTTTACATTTACAGTAAGAACAGGAGATTTTACAAAGTTAAAATGATCATATGCTTTTTCCGTTCATTCTTCATTAAGCTAAGATCAATATCTTCCCGTATCGCTTATACATAACCAATCAGATCCTTGAATTTCGCAGAAAAAAAAAATTAAGAATACGTCTAACAAGCTTCATGTAAGCTAGGATTAAAATCAATTTCACATTCATTCCCTTTTACTGCTTATAGAGCTAAACCCAATATACAAAAATTACTCTATAATAATCAAATAGCAACTAACAGAATAAATATGGGGAAACAGTTAAATTGATTTTAAACAAGTTGATTTTACCAGTTTTTTTTTACTTTTTTGTGCATTAAGCAAAATTGAGTGAGGTAACTGAAGTAAAAAAATTCAGCTTGAGCAGAACTGTCAAACTTATCAATTATATTAATTCTTACTATTTATTTTTTTAATGCATAAAGCATAGGGGAATGGAGTAATTAAAGTAATGAAATTCACTGGAGAAGGAAAAAGAAATGAGATGATGCGTTAGTATTTTTTAAAGATGTGATATTTTCTCGTTCAGATGAAGATCACATTTTCGTTTAAAATATATTCGTTTGAAATATGATAAAGTGTTAGAATATTGAAAATGATGGCTTCTTCTGATAGATTTTAATCAATTTGCTAATTTTTCAATTTTTTATACAATCTTGCTTTAACACTAGCTCCTTAGTGAATCCTTCATTTCAGGAATGTTAATAAGAATCAATTCATTTTTGCCGATAATTGTTTTGATATATTTGAGCTTTGCTGATGTGGCTATTGGAAAACTACATGCAATAGAATGTAAAATGGAATGGTTATGGATCAGTAAAGCCATATTATCGATACCACATTACAAGAAGCTATTCAATTTATGCTCCAAAAAGTTTGAACTTACTATTTCCTTTCTTTCATTTATAAAGCAAAATTTACTTCGTTCATGGCAAATTCCAAATTTTAATTATATTTGCGTAATTAGTCATTCCGATAACATATCTGATACTAATCATTGCATATCATCTATTTTGATTTGCATTTTCCTTTGATCACTACTATAAAACAGATTACAGAAGTCTTTGCTATTACCCGAATTATTCGCAGTTTTTTTATATCATATTATTTCCTAAGTGAATGATATAACTCAAAAGTAATCTGCATCCTAAAATAATCAAGATTTAAAAAAGATTCTTTCTTTTATCACTGATTTTTAAAAATGTGATTGTTATTTCAATTTTCTGAGAGAATCAAAAAATTGAAATAACAATCACAGATTAAAAATTTAGAAGTGCGTTTGGAAAACGGAAATAACTTCGAAAAGAAATGTAAATAAATTCTTCAAAAAAAAATCCGGTCAAATAAGTTCTTCAGGAGTCCAGACTTTGGGTTTTTTGATCAGCTAAAATGTCATAATATATGATTTTGGAGATGAATATCAAATATCTTGAGGTACAATAATTCAAGATAGTCCCATGTCTTTATTCATCTACCTGTAACATAATACGGAATAAAAAAGCTTCAATCTGACAAATTGCGAATTTTTTTTCCAAAATTTGATTCTTATTTGATTCTTAAGGAAAACTTTTAAAATGTTCACACTAATGTACATTGAATTTGTTTAAATGAGTTTTACTTACTTTTTTTGATGATATATTTCAGTAAAAAATCTATCCTTTTTGATTGGGCCAATACAGGGATTAGTAGTTATTATAGAAATTATCAATTGAATTTTTTAATTTCATAATTTTATCTTAAAATAAATTCAAATTTCATTTCAGATTACCAAATTTTGATGACATGCAACATTATCAGTCCAGATCAATCGACCAAAATACATTGTTCCAAGCGATGCACGATATTTATTGATAAAAAAAAGAGATAAATTATTCTTGATCTACACATAAAACTTACATTAATTGTGTACCATGATGTTAAGCTAACTGAAGCTTTTTACAAAGAAAGTTACTAATTATAATGGACGATATTAAATATGTAACTACTTGGAGGGTACGGTACCGGTACAGTATAACTTCATGAAATGTTCATCATAAATAACCATTAAATTATGAATAATGGGAGATAAGGTATGATTTGAAATATTTGTATCAAATTGAATGGCTATCATTTTGACAATAATATCATTAAGTGGATTATTTTGATAAAAGGAAGCATTTAATGTTAAGAAGTCTGGAATTTTTAAAAAAAAACGAATTTTTTGTCCGATCTTATCGAACACTTTCTGCATAACAGCTTATTTATTATGACTGTAACAATTAAACTAGCAATAAAATTAGAATCTTAATGTTGTTGTTCATTTTTTTGTTCTTAACATAGTTTACAATACTTAGATTAGAAATTAGTAGATTAGATTTAACCAAATATTAATTCATCAAATTTGGATTTTCGAATTTCCTCTGTTTCAAATTTACAATCATGTAATTTCATCAAGTTTCTCTTTACAAGTGACAAAACATAAAAATTATAAATGTACGAGAAAATGAAGAGCAAACGTTTGGGATGAAATTTTATTTCGCGAGTTCTATCGCATATGGAAATTTTTATGTGATAAGCAAGTCGGAGTTTAATTAGTCAAAATAGGTGGAGTAATTAAGTTATAATATAAAAGTTAACAATTAAAATTTCATTTGATAAACAACTTCAATTGATTCATCGTAGACCATTCAAGGAATGAAGAAGCATTTATAAAATTAAAAACCTGAACTTTGGTTTCTTGTGAAAGTGCTACAAGAACCAAGTCAATGATTTAAATCTTGTTGCAAAAATTGATTTGATTTCATCCTGATAAATTTTGTATACTTTCATGATTATCAATTTTCACCTGGAACACGTAACGTTCTGCTGAACAATAGCTATTACCGAGTTAGTGAATCATCTTGTGCCATTCATAAATAAAAGGAAATGTTCAAGGAAAAGATCAGTTTCTTTGAAACGGTAAACAGCTACAAAGGCTAGTCTATGATACTAGCAGACAATGTTGAAAAAATGACAAAGAAAATCTGTTGTTCTTGAAGAACTGGAAAAAAGTTTTAGGCAGATTAGTAAGTAATACTACACATCTCAAATAGTTCATGACTATTTTTTAAATGATCAAACATCAGATATGTCAAACACTGCAAGTAAAGAATTTTCGGAAAATTTATTGAACTTGAAAACTCAATACCCAATGATCATAAAAAAGAAAATTAAACATTCAACGATTATATACAAACAAACTGTCCTTATACCCTCATTTCCGAAATAAAAAGACAAATAGCATGGAGATAACAATCTCTTTAATATTTCTAGTTCAACACATACATATGTTATCCGCATATAATATAAAAATTCAAGAAAAATAGGAGTTGTGATGAAACAACGACTGCCTTAAACAATTGGCAATTTGAAATGTAGTTTTGTTATTACTTTCGGGATAGTTCTCAAGACAGAATTTAATGGAAAGCTTAGGTATTGACTGAGTAATATTAACTTGGTAACACAGATTTCTCCATTCGTTTTTTCATCGCAAACTGGGTTTGCATCTTCAAAAATCTTTTCCTGTGGAAGACTGATTTAATCTTCAGCTCCTTGAATAATTCAGTATGGAAGGAAGAAGAACGCTCTCGAACAACATATGGTATCGCCGATTTACCCTGAAAATCACCACAATATCACTGTGACAAAGTAATAAATGAAAGAAATAAAATATTACTTTTTATTATGACATTTCTGACTTTGCAATGAGTTCGATTAAAGAACTTGCAATGGAACTGAAAAATTAAAAAAAAAGAAAATTCATTATCGAAGATATCGATGATGCATTAAAAGACAAACACATGGAAACCTGTGAAATAAGAAAGTATCGCGGAAGATCAATATTTAAGCCACGTGCCAATACATTAACTTCTTGGAGGTCTGAAAGCTCAAGAGGTGTTGAAATAAAGAAAAGGCACTGTTCCGGATCAATCGCTCGGATAAATCCGTAACCAATGACGCGCAATGGCTCTACATCATCTGCATTTAACAAAACTGGCATATCTGGATCGCCAAACAGTCTCTTATCCTTCAAATGAACATATTTCTTAAACAATGCAACACCGGAACAAAAACCACACTTTTTACTTTCAGCAACAGTTAAAAATTCTTGCCACTTCAAATTAAACAAATATAAAACTATCTAAAAGATTACATACATAAAATACAAGAAAACCTCATCGCTTTCATTTCACATTTTCCATGAATGTTTCCATATTTTTTCTTATTCTCCCCATCTTTCCTTCTCTTCGTGTCAAAAAATATCACATATTATAAATATATCGAACAAAATCACCGTTTTTACTTCATCTACCATCATTCTAAACCTTAGGGTTTGTATAAACTGAGATGGTAATTCTAAACTGCATTAAAGCTAAAAAAAAAAAAAAATCTTGTTAGATATTTTTTGTTTTTGTTATCGGGTTTATTTGTTTTGTGTACAAAAAATAACACATTAAATAAATAGAGGAATAAGCCCAAAACAAAAAACAAATAAGGCATGTTTTGAGATATTTTTTTTTTTTTTTGCACTAATGCAGTTTTAAGATTACTTATGGTAATCTTAAAACTGCATTAGTGCTCATTTATACAAATCGTAAGGCTTAGAATTGTAGATTAAAGTGAAATCGGTGATTTTGTTAGATATACTTATATGATTTGATATTTTTTGACACAAGAAGAAAGAAAGATGGGGAGAATAAGAAAAAACATGGGAACATTCATGGAAAATATGAAATAAAAGTGATGAGATTTTTTTGATGTTATGTATGTTCATCAACACTCTAATCTTTTAGATAGCTTTATATTTGTTTAGTTTGAAGTGGCAAGAATTTTTGACTGCTGCTGAAAGTCTGGTGTTGATTAAAACAAATAAGTGACACGTTTTTTGAAATCGGAAAATTTTTGGTTTTGCAAGCATGAAAAAATGCAAAACTTACTGAAAAATTCAAGTATAACAGATAAAAAATTCCTAAAAAACTAACTTCTTCTGATTGACTGATAGAATCACGGACACAAAGAGCGACAAAAGTACAATTCAAAACGGCAAATATATGATTTGCAGGAAATGGTCCGTTTGAGTGCACCAACACTGCTACATCGCGGAATGATACAGTGAAAGGAGTTGCATCGGCAAATGATTTTACAGTTGGAACGGGACAAGAATGTGCCATATATGCTGTTATCCGGAGATTTCGTAAAACGGACGGAGTGAAGATCACATGTCTGAAGATGAAAATTTTTTTTTTTGACTTAATAAATTCAGAAATTCTTTAATAGCAAATACGTCACAGCATATTGTATTTCGAAGCAACATTATTGTTTTAAAATTACACTTAATTATTTTAACTAGCAACAAAATTTACTTAATTTGGATGAAATTTTAAGATTACTCTTATAAGTCACTTAATCGGTTTTCATTCTTCAAAATCATTTAAAAAAAAAAAAAAATTAAAATACGATGAAAAAGATAAAAAAATGATTTATTTTATGACATAATCATAAAAATCTATCCAAAGCACTTTCACTCTATTACTCTTTCTGTGCTTTAAGTAATAGGAAACAAAAAAACTACTTGTTTTTGCTTCACCCTGGATTAAAATTAATTTTTTTAATTTCACCTATATTAAAAAAATTTACGTAGGCTTTTCAGCAGCATCGCCATAAAACACAAGTGATTTTGCATTTTCATTCGCAGCAGATTGCTGAATCTGGAAAGAAATACAAAATAAGACTATCAATATTTCATTGTTTCGATTCAGAAAAAAAAAAAAAGAAAAAAGAATAACTGTTCGATAAAGTTTAGGAAATTTTAAAAAATGGTTAAATCTTCCCATGCAATGTCAAATCATCATTTTTATCAATATGTTCATTACCATATAATTGGGTCCTGATGAAGCAACAAAAGTAAATACAAAATCAGGATCAAATAACTTCAACATCTCATCCAAAAGCAAAGCACCTTTACCTGAAATTTAATTACAGTTACATTTAAAATCTATACTTCTATGTTTTTCAGTGATATCTCCTTCATATTATGAACAAGATAACAAAAATTCAACCAACACAATTTATATCTAAACAAAAATGAAAAATTGTCATTAATACCAATACCTTCAATCCATCCACAAGTGTTAATAAAAAGTGCAGATGAAGGAAGACTATCATTCAAGAAACAATCCAACAATTTCCGAAGAATGGCCAAATATGAACTTAAATTATCATTCAACAAAATTCTTCCGTAAAAATAAGTATCTGACAGTAGGATTCGTTGCTGAAATATAGGTACACCTGAAAATTTTAAAAATTAGATTTTTTTTTTTTTTGCATGTTTGGAGAAAAAAAAGAATTTCTGACAAATTTCATTTTCTAGAAAACAACTGCAAACTAAAAAATACCTAAAAGTGGTGAGTTGAGTTTTAATAGTGAAACACTTCCTGGTGGATTCATTTCTGGTTGCCCAACATCGCAATCAAGAATATATGGAGGCGGTCGATTTCTAAAATGATAAAACTTGGAATAGACAAGGGTAAAAAATCCTGGAAGAGGAGCAACATGAAAAATTATAGCCAACAAATTCGGTATACTTAAAAAAACAATAGTTCAACAAAATGATTATTACTTTCTGAAAAATTATCATTGAATTTCCAATCGACTCCAAAATGTTTTTTCGAAACAAGATAAATTTTTAAAATTTAAAAAACCACAATTTCACTATAAAGAACTAATATGAAACTCTCTTCCTAATTTAAAAGGAAAAATTCAAATGCTATTTTATTTTTTTAAATAAAATGAATCTTTTAGCACTATTAAAGAGAAAAATAAAATAAGCTAAAAGTGAAAATATTACTTTCCAAGAAGTGAATTAGCTAATACTCGAATAAGCATTGATTTTCCTGTGTTCTTGTTTCCTACAATCATCGTTATACTTCTTTTTCCTTCTCCTGCAAAATGAGATCATCCTGGTTTGCTTGATCATACTAAAAGCTATTTATATTTATTTGAATAATGTTTATTAAGTTTCTAACAATTTTCATGATTCTGAGACTTTGGCAGTTTAAAGTGCTAAAGGGATCCCACAAAAGAACTCAAAGTGATATATACATTAGTTCAAGTTGCAAACAGAACTAACGTGTGTACCAATTTGAATTTCTTAATTCTTCTTGCTGCACAATATTGAAAACTTACGCGATTTATTTAAGATCAGTTCTGTTAACTGCAAAATGCTATCGGCAGTTTTACCCGTATAAAGAGGTGGATATTTGATTTGAAGCGCGCTGCATAGCGGTCCCACTGAGTAAGACTCACTGGAGTCTGGTGGTAGGAAAAAAATCTGAAAAACCAAAATCCTTTAGAATAAATCATATGGGATAGCATTTTCTTGCAAAAGCACTTCTCGTGCTGTCCATACCCATTTCTGAGAGTGTAAAGAAAAGTCATATGCACTGTAATTTACATAAAAATGAGAGTAGGAACTAGCTTAGTGCTTCAAAACATATAAATTTTTCATCAAACAACAACCGATACCGCTGACTGCATGTATAAAAATGATTTTAAAGTCTAACAGATTTTCATTCTACTCGTAGCACAAAAAGTGATGTAAAACAAAACAAAAAACGATTTACAATAACAAACAGCAAATGTTATGTAGCAGTAAGAATAGTAGTTTGATGCGATAAAATAAAAGATTTCAAAGGTTTTTTTCCAAAACTAAACTATAGAAATACTCTCTACTTTCATACCTGACCATGAAGTTCGCGAAGACAAGCACAAATCTTTGAAAAATTGAACCGGAAAAGCAATATACTATCACCATTTTCGAATTTTTCCAGTATCGGGTCCACTGCGTTTGTTAGCTGAATAGCTGGACGAAATAAAACACAAAAAATAAATAGAAATATAAAAAATTACAAGATCAAAAAATACATAAAATTACACCTCAAATAATGGAATTATGTATTAAATTCTTTTAGACATTTTTTCCTTAATTTAGATTTCTCTTCTTTATCGAAAACTGTCTTCTTTGCAGATTTCATCCTTTTTTTGCGCGAAAATTGATGGATATGAAACACTTTGAGAAGAAATTTTTTTTGACAAAGAAGAAAAAATTGAAATTGAAAAAAAAAATATATATATATATATATGTATAGATGAAGCTGACTAATGCTTCGAAATACCTCTTTCAGTCTCCATTTTACACGATGAAGATTGAAAAGATTATCCTGAAGTGAAACAAACTGTGCCGGAGGACCAACTGAATACGGTGCTGCAATTTTGATAAACCGTTCTTCTCCATAAGCACCGGGTTCAAATTCATAGCCATGAGATAATACTTTACCGAAGAGTATCTTAAAGAAAGACAGGGAAAAATTTAATAAATAATAATATTATCTTTATATTCATTTTCCCTTTTCGCATATTTTCTTTTCTTTTTTTGTCAATTTATTTCTTTTCGCTCTAACTCATTCTAAGAATCCACTCTACGATCTTGAATCCAAGCGACTGAATTTTTTAAATATCAAAACTGCTACCTGAATATCAAATACGCCGAAAATACTGATACGACAATTATGTTTCAACACAGCCAGGCTGTAATCTGGTCGGTAACATTGATGGAAGTAGCTGAAATTTCAATAATGATGCAATATTTGTACAGCAATGTTTCATACTATTGAATAGAACATATGAATTCTACTGATAGAACACATGAACATATGAATTCTTGCTTGTCCCTATTCGTGTTGAGAGTTGTTTGCAGAAGAAGCCAAAACCTTTATATGATGAGTCCTCCTGAATGATCAAAGTTGAGGGAGCTCAATGAATCTAATCTGCTAATTAAACAATCTGAGAAAAATCAAGGAATAAATGCTCTCAATATGCCATTTTTAAGAAGTCTTAAACTGACATCATACGATGATAAATTAATCTGTTGGATAGATCTTCGGTAGTTTTAAAAAATAATTCAAAATTATACACATAAAATGCAAATTTTTTCTAAAAGATAAAAAACCTAGAAAGGACAACTAATGTATACATATGTGTGTGTGTGAATTCTGCGTATATATATATATATATATGTATGAGTATATATGAATATATGTATATATATGAGTATGTCTGATATGTCGGAGATAAAATGAGAAGAAAAATGAAATCAACAAAACTGCCAACTAACCCATCCAAACTTCTGATCTCACTTGACATACTTCTAACTTCCACAACACGTTCAACATGCAATCAACATCACTGGGTCTAAATGAAGAAAGATGGTGAAATCAAACTAAAATTAAATCAAGTAATAAATTCTGAGGTATTTTCCTCTTTTCTTCTCTTCGTTTTCTACATTATGCATATGGCAAATCAATGTTCTAAGTATTCCCCATTTTTCTACGTCTATTTTAATCTCTACTTGCATCAGCCATCGCAAAATCCTCATCTTCTTTTCGTCCTACAAAAAAAAAAAAATAATAAAAAAAGAAAAAAAACGGAATTCCTCTACCCCAACCTCCTTCAGTCTTAACGAACCTCAGTGATCTCTGTTCTCTCCAACCATTCTACACTATTTCATTCTCTCTCATCCTTAAACTGCCGTTCTCTCTCATCTTATCAATCTTTCGATCCTAGATAAACTTGTCCGAGGACTAATCATTTTACATGAAATTCCATCCACTTCTCCCGGTGAGTGATTTCAGTACTGCTTAATTCTGGTAAAAATCAATAACACCATAGCGAGTTGTCCGAAAGTGGCGGGAAGTTTCTGGTAAATATTCTGATGTTGACTTGAATGAATCCGTTGTGAATTTCTTTTTTTCATTCGTTATTTGTTACTATTGTAAGATAGCTTAATTAAGCAAATACTTTCATATTCAAAATATTCATGACTACATTATTCTCTCTTCTGGCGAAGTTCTGCAAATTTGAAATTTTTCGAATTTAAATTTATAGAAAATCTCAAGATTTTTCAAATCAATGCGACCAAAAATAACGCATGTAATCTTCGATTTGGATGGTGTATTGATTGATTCGGAGCGTATTAACTTCCAGATATACCAGAAACTTTGGAGCAAATATGGGAAAACTTTTACTCCTGAGCTAATGCTTCGAATTACGGGGACACCGGTAGCAAGCAGTGCATCATTTCTCATTCAGCATGTAATTTCAATTTTTAATTAAATTTTGAAATTTCAGAATTGTTGCATTGTTCACTGAGTTTTATAAAGCAGTATTTATTCAAAGCTTTGGTAAAATATTGAGAAAGAAGGTAATTATTAGGAAAAATAAAAATGAAACTTTTATGGTTCAGATAAGTGATAAGACGATTTCACTAGATTTTGAACATATTTTCTGAATTTTTTGCATTAACTTGTCCTTTCAAAATTCTCATTTATTTTATAATATCTGGTCACTCTTATACCAAAATCTAAACTAAAATTCTGGATGATTTATGAAAAAATCATCGGGTGTTATGAAAGTATGTGGTATACTTTTTCTTTTCTTCTTTTTTTTTTTTTTTTTTTAATTTTAATTTTATGCTGCAAAATAACATTCCAGTTTGATATGGAACGACAACTTTCAGTGCAGGAATATCGTAAACACTATAATGCATTAGCCGATGAATTTCTGCCCAAATGTCCAATCATTCCTGGTGTTATGCGATTGGTACGACATTTAGCAAAGCATAAGATACACATGGCAGTATGTACTAGTTCGAGTAAAATTGAATTTAATGTAAAGACGGCTATGCATTCGGAATTATTCAGTTTGATTCCTTTAATTGTAAGTTTTTTCTTCTACTTTGTTTATGAAAAGTTAACAAGCATTGTGTAAAATAATCAAGAAGGGCAAAATACTCATTGCTATTCTATAATTTTCATAGTTTTTTAATAAAAACTGATTAATTAAGGTTTTGGCTGGAGATGACCCGGAAATCAAACGTGGAAAACCAGCTCCGGATCCATTTTTGGTTACAATGAATCGATTCAAAGAAAAAGCAGAAAATGCTGTGAATGTTTTGGTATTTGAAGATTCAGCAAATGGTGTTCGGTCAGCCATTGCTGCTGGTATGCAAGTTGTTATGATTCCCGATATGTCATATATGAAACCACCCGAAGAAGTGATTGATAAAATTGGGTGTATTTTGAAGAGCTTCGAAGAATTTAAACCAGAAAGTATGGGATTACCACCGTACGACTGAAATACTTCTTAATTTTTCGGTAAAATTCCGGCAGGCATAAATTCATCATATCTTTTCTTATTTAAAAGTTTCCAGAGAACGTTTGAAATATATTTTGGAAAAAAAATTTGCTTAAATTAAGGAATTAACTAAATTAGTGAATGGTTGATTCAATGTAGGTCTTTAGATCTTCTTTAATGAAGCCATCTGTTTTTTTCCAATGTTATTTATCATTAGCTTAGCGCGAAAATATTTTGCCTGATAACTAAATATAAATAGTTACTTTTTTATTGTTGATTTTAATCAACTTTTTGTTAGTGAACAAATATTTTGTGTAGAATATGTTACTTTTGTGTTTTTTCCGAAGACAGAAATAGTTCTCATTAAAATTCTTTTGTTTTATTATGGCTTAAAAAAAAACAACTTTTTTTTTCTATGTATATAAAAGACCATTGGATCTTTCTATTCTCACTTTGCTTTTTGATCTCTTATAGCACTGTTTTTCATTTGGAAATGTTCCACAACTATTATCTTTTTCTTTTTCTTAATTAACTTATTTTTCTCTTGTGTATAATAAGATTTTTGATTGTATGATGGAAAAATATTCGTTTCAAATCAACAATTTCTGTTCTTTGAATTTATTCAGATCTCTGAAACTAATGAGCAGAACGAATTAATGTGATAAAAGTATCAATCCAAGAGTTTTGTTCGATTTCACCATGAACAATAGATTCTTAATCGATAGATCACTCGACAGTTTGAACTTGAGGAATGGCGACATTAATATCATTACCATTAATTGCAGTGGCAACATAATTTTCCCCAATACTTCACGAGCATCGTTACAATTGAGCAATAATATTTTTGTGGTTGCCAAAGAATCGAAAAAGGCAGTTAAGATATTTAACAGTAGAAATTTTTCAGCGGTAACAAAATTGAAAAAGTTGTTATGCCCGATCGTCTTAATCATCATATGTAACAGAACTTTATTTATATCATCCATAAAAACCAATCCTTTATGACAAGTCATAGACATCATTCATCAACGCCAACTTTTGAATTATTAATACCTGAAAACGGAAATTAATCGGGATCACAACTAAGAGCGATTCCAATTGATATTGCCGACATTCAAATGATCAAACAATTAACAACATTATTATAATGTGATGATTGAGTAATGAATCACTTGTAAAAATGATTCCTTGCAAACCGTAACCTTTAGCATTATTTACTTTAATCATTTCATTTTCACCAGAAATTCTGATAATCGAGAATAAGATGCGCTGCTATATTACCATATACATGAACAATGATAACTGGCTCTACAACATTACCGATACATCTACCACCGATCAAAATTTTAGCTTCTTATCAACAGCGTCATCAATTGCATCAAGTGTTGCATCATCAAAATCGAAATATTTTGTAATACAAATATGAATGATCCAATCATTTTGTAGAGTAGAAATTTGCACTATTTCTCAAACAAATGAATCACTGGTACACATAGCAGGCCTTTATCATTTTCTTCTTCCGATCTGCTAATAGAGATCATGTGTATTGTTTGAATGTTGAAACTCATGTCAACTTCTGGAATGTTGTAATGACTAAAGGTTATTGTAAACATTGTTCATCTCTTATTCTCTTCCTTATACCAACCTTTTGTATAATTAACATATTGTAAGCCAGCACCCACTAACAAGATCAAGGGTTATCCATAAAAAGCTTTTCGAGTCAATAATGATCAGTGTCTTCAAGATCAAAATTAGTGACTGTTCAGCAGGAGTAACAGCAGTAGTGAAGCGAGGGGAGAACGATAATCTCAATAGGGAAGTACGAAAATGTAGTGGGCATTCAAACGACTGCTATTGTTGACCAGCTAGAGTTACAACAGCAAGAAGAAGCAATCTCCAGTCCAATTGAGCGACATACCAAATTATACAATTCGACCAAATTTTTTTCCCCAACGGAAGCAGCACAGTCATGTGCAGCCAGACTTCAGGATGCACGGTTGCGAACATGGCGATTGCGTTCAGCGAACGAGCGAAACAGACAAAGAATGGCTCAAATAGGTGTGTGATAGATAAAAACATGTTTTTTTTTTTTTTGAAAAACAGGCCATCTGTAGACGTAAAAGAAACACATGTTATAATAAATATTTTACGATTCAATTGAATGTTTCCGATTTAAGATTTACTCACAATTTTCAAATTTCAATTTTAGGATATTTTCAAAGATTTCAATTTATTTTTATTTTGATTTATATAGATTTCGTGTGACATTGCATTGGAATGAGCTGTGTCGTTTGCCACATCATTCATTTCATGATTATAGTATATTTTTTCTTTTTCCATCGTTTTTCATTTCATTTTTTTTTTTTTTTTTTAACTATTTTTCTTATTTTTCCGTGCAATTGGCGGTGGAATTGAGCTGTATCGACTGATCCGCGTTTGAATTTCGTTTGAATTTGAATTTCAAAGCAATCGTTGAAGACCTTTCGAAGATTTAAGATTTGGAGCAACGAACATTTACACTGCTTGACTGGTTGTTTGTCATGGACAAAATATCCAAAAAAATTCCGAAATTCTTTATTACTTAGTTCTTGACTGTTTGATTTATAATAATACTAACTGGATCCGGCGACGCGTTCCAGTTAGTATTATAATAAATCAAACAAACCAAGGACAAAATAGTGAAGGATTCCGGAATTTTTTTGGATATTTTGAGTGGCAAACAGCTATTGACGATTCATACCTTATATTATTTCCAAAATGTTGTGAAATCGGAACCATTCAAATAATTTCTTTCTGAATTTTTCTTCCTTCATAATTAACCACCCAATTTGAACTTATATATTTATTAATTAAAGTTAAAGAAGTGGAATAGGCATCATATCTAAAGTATCATCGTATTGAAAACATGATTCATAAGAACAAAATATTAATCACTTATGAAGAGATACTGGAAGATTTACTATATATGAAAGAAAGCGCTAAACCTGATCAGTGGAAGATATTAAACATGGCATTGTGAATATAATCGCGATTATAGAAGGAAGTAAATTTCATAAGGAATCCAATTAGTGTAATCGATATCAAAAGCTGAAAGGTCATAATAGGTAGGAAAATATGAAAATAATGGAAGAAAAGATGAATAAGCGGAATTCGTTGATTATCAAATTTATAATTGGGACATCAGAATCTATACAGTTCCAAGATTTTCCAATAAAATTTCAGAGTGTGCTGCAAGATGAACAGAGAAGTTTTACACTTTCAGCTTAAAACATTCATCCGAACAATAGCATTCATTGCTAATGGCTTGATACTTTGATTGTTAATGCCTTCATACTTTGATCGTTATCACAGTTGCAATTTATCACTTGGCAATTACAGTGCTGTCCTTCTGCGAGGTTTATTTTTATCTTCGATTGTCTTCGATAATGCATACCATTACAGTTATTCAGTTAAAAGTAAGTTTCTAATTAAACGTTAAAGCTGGATTTTGTTAACATCATATCAAAAATACAAAAAGCTTTTAATTCGGATACGTGAGAAAGCTAGCCAGTCGAAGTAATAAAAAAATGATTACGTTAAAAATTTATCATCTTTAATGACCTCGGAATGGCAAATAATATTTAGTGTCTAAATTTACATTGCAAAGATGTCGTAA
>KZ271576.1:0-15202 GCA_002249935.1 Onchocerca flexuosa
TAGTAGTAGTAGTAGTAGTAGTAGTAGTAGTAGTAGTAGTAGTAGTAGTAGTAGTAGTAGTAGTAGTAGTAGTAGTAGTAGTAGTAGTTGTAAAAAGTAGTAGTTGTTATAATAATGCTTATTATGTTCATTATTATTCATTATTATTTATCTTTTCTGTTTTTTATACATTAATATTTTTTACTATCTACTAGTTTTTGTAATTGTTTATTATTGTTCTTTATTATTTATTATTATTCATGTTATTTATTCTCGTTTATTATTATTTATTATAACTCAAATTTGTAAATATTATCATTAATGTCCATTATTATTTATCATTATTTATTACTATTCATTATTGTTTTTTGTTATTTACTTTTACTAATTATTATTTACTGTCATTTATTGTTATTTACTCTTATTTATCATTGCTTGCACATGAAAATATCATTATTATCATTTATTATCATTTACTACTATTTACTATTATTTATTATTAGTTATCGTTATCAGTTATTACTTGTTATCATTTGTTATTATTCATTGTTATAAACTATTATTTAATTATTAAATATTTATTGGAGAAGTTGGGAGGAAGAAGAACAATGAGAAAAAGAGGAAAGCGGAGTCGAATAACCTCGCACTTCACCTACTATTAATTTTCACCCATGTGAATATCGGAAATTCCGACGATATGTAATCTCAATTTCATTTCTTTTCATCACTTTGAAAATTTCATCTCTAAATTTGATCTTCATTTTATAATTTCCTTCTTTCCCTATCTTCTTTATATAATTCATTAAACAACCGTCTTTGTCTTATCCGGACAAGACAGTTGTATTGTATAATGATCTGTTAATTTTATAAATCATAAATGTTAATAATTGCTGTCTGTCTAAAATAAGCTAAATTCGGAGTATAGGTTCATTGTTCAAGGGTTGTTATCACAAAGACGGTTTAATAGACCATCACGTCCTTAAGTCTTTTTTTTTTCTTTGGGATTTTGGTATCGTCATTGGAATTGTTGGTATAAACGATATTGTAACTTTGTTCTTTTCATTGTCGTGTTATCAACGTTTCGTGATAAAGGTTTAATTACCCAAGTTTGAGCTTCTCGAAAACCCAAATCAACTCGACTCGACACAACATAAACCTTAGCAAGCTCCACACTCACTCAACACAATCGATTCCAACTCAATACAAATCAAAATTCAACTCAATCCAATTCAGTTCAACGAATCTTTGGAAGACACTCGACAATCCGACTGGTCACTTAGCACACAATAACTCAAGACCGCAAGAGTAAATAATTAACTGTTAAACTTAAAATTAAGAATTATCTTTCAACAAAAACAAAAAAGTTTCGACAGTGACACGTAAAAAAAAAGTAAGCACGTTTATATAAGAAATGCGCCTATTCAAATGCAAAGTTGTGTCAAACTGTGAAAAAAATCGGTAACAACTTGCGAAGATTATTGAGAAGTATCAAATAGCATTTACATACAAAAATATTTTTTAACATTATAGAAAAAAGGTGGATGCATTAATATTGCGCATTAATGTATTTATTTCTTTTAAAACTTGGAATTTATTTATATTCAATATATTCCAAAATGTTGAACAGCTCATCGGTTTCCTAACAGAATACTTTTTGTTTATATAGATTATGTACGATTTATCTTATCGGTAGTAAAATTTTTTCGCTTACTGATGCCACATTTTTACAAAGTGCCATTGTTCTAAAAGTGAAGTTTCATTTCTTATTTTCAACCTTAATCAAACTAGGATTCAACAACATCGTAACAAATCTCATCACCATCAGCCACAACGAGTAATGCTTTTTTAACTGGTCAATATGGAGCTGGACTTGTTTCTAAATCTTACGTCAACCTTAATTGTCATCTTCAACTAAAATCGGTGAAAAAAAAAAAATTATGGTATAGTTCCTGAATGGTTAAATTGCTATTTGTATTGCTCAAAAGCTTTTAAAATTTAAAGCTTTCAGTATCATAAATAAGAAACCGAAAAACATGCCTCTAAGCGATGTCTTGCTTAATCATAAAATCAAAATATGATATCATTAAATCATAAGTGATTGAGTGAAATCGTTAATTAATTGAAAAATTTCGAAATTTTTGTCAGATCATGCACATAGGAATTATCGATAAGAAAAAAAAATCTTTTTATATATTACCTAGATTTTATGGAAGAAAGCATGACAAAACATTGAAGTTATTCTCCCTTACTACATCTTCTTTTTAAATTCTTTAATGTTAAATATGTGACTTCAAAAATTGTAGCGTTCAAAAATTACAAAAATAACAAATTTAACAAACGAATTTTAATTAATTAAATGAAATGGAGTTCGTCTGAACAATAATGGTCTTTTGAAGTATTCTCCTGAGTTTTATTCTTAATAACGAAGATTGAAAGGCAGCTTTATATATAAGCAACCAGATTCATTTGAAAAGATAGTTCATTCTTTTTCCGTTCCACATTAGTATAATTGCTAATTTAATGCCATCCTCTATTGATCTCCTGCATAAAAGATATCCATCGGTCCTGTAGCAATTTTGGATGCTGATGCTCGAGGTTATTACTAGAGCATTTTTGTTTGCCATGCATGATGAACTTGCTCCCAGTTTATGTATTTTATTTTTCGTTACAACTTTAAACTTATCATTTCCTCATCGGTGTCTGCATCGGATATATAGCGCATATTATGTCGTCGAATTGATTTGAAGTGATTTATCATAAAGCTAGATTAGTATATGTGCATGATGCAATTCTTTTTTTGCCATTTCACCGTGTACATCCAGCAGCGCAGAGACCCAAATATTTCATGCTTCACAATGAAATTCATGAGCGATATTAGTTTCTGTCTGAAAACATAAGCTGTAATGTTATGCTTAACTTTCGCGATAACCGAGGAAATATTTTTTTTTTTTTCTATACCATCCCTAACTATCGGAAAGGCCGAAATTAATTATAATAGTTTATATTATTAAGAAATTTTAAAATTGGCAATCCTTGTTTCTTATTTAAATTTTTTAGCATTAAAAACACTAACACATTTTTGACAAATATTTTACCACCAACAGCGCATTAACTGGTGTCAATATCAACGCGCACCTCAAAGTTTTAGTGTAAACGGTCTGCCTACTGATAAAGTTGGTGCATTTTGTTATTTTAAAAATAGTCTCGCGCATGTGATCCATCATAATTTTCATAACTACCCACTAAAAGTCAACAACTTCGTTAATTCCGTTGTTTCGCTGAAGGTGATGTCTGGTCACTCGAAATACAAACAGTATTTCGAGCGAGGTTGATTAGTCCTTTGCGTAGTTTGCGGGATGATTAGCGAAGTTTCTTGAGTTCGACTCACAACCGAATAGAATATGGCTTACAACCGAACGAATTTATTTTAAGTCCGGAAAATATCTATTCGACGCATTTGAAACAATTGGGCTTATATAGAATAGGAAGTGGGAGTGGTTTTTATAATTGCTAAAGCATTGCGGTAAAACAAAATGAGATTAAGATGTAAATGGAAACAATTGTATCATTCAGTGACTTGAAAGAAAATTTAGATTAAGCACAGTTAACGATTGATAACAAAGGAAATTTGAGTGATAGAAATATGTTAACATGGATAAGAGCAATAAAACATGGGTAATAAATCAAAAGAATGTAAAATTGGTTGATTGTTTTATTACTCCAGACATTTTTTACGATTAGAGATTTAATTTTACAATTTGAATGAGAACTGTATTCAATTATTTAATTGTTTGGGATTTTATTGGAATTTCGCGATATCAAAATTCGTGACAACAAACACTCTTCTTCTGAACCAAAGTTTAACAACATTCTTAACAACATTCTTTCTGAATTAATAATTAATGGTCAACAACTTTTGCTTCATTATAAAAATAACATTTCTTGATAAACCTCATATACTTCAAAAATTTTTTTCGACAATTCCCTCTTCTACTTTTTATAAATTTTTCTCAATTATTCCTGTTTTCCATATTTCGCCTTGTTTTTTTCTGTTCTATATAATTTTATTATTGCGTTATATTAATTGTAAGTTTATTATATATAAGTTTTATAATTAATACCAGATAAAGTATATTCTATCAAACCTCTTCAGTAGTCGTTCCACACTATGTGCATAATTACATCTAGCTTTCCAATAATCTCCTTGACATGTTATCAAAAAAGAACGAAACAATTTCCAACACTAGCCGCATTATGTGTGAATGTAATGAATAAGTCTGGATGCCATAGTGACGATTATACGCAATTGCATCTTAAGTGTATTCATGCATATGATGTAGATTGTTTACATATAAACGTTAAGATTACAAAATCGTTATTTTTCCAGCATTACTTGCATTGGTCATTTACAACTACATTTCGCAAATGAATGTATGCTTTTTAGCGAAGCTTGATCTAATTTAAATGGATGAATATCAATTGTTCTTTTCAATTCTTGCTGCGACGAAACAATTGACGACATTTCAGAAATTGATTTAATATGAGCTATATATCTGTGCCGTATTTCTTATCTATTTGTTTGCTTATTCGCTACTAACGGGATTTATCATCTTAACGTTGGAGTGAATTCCATTGGCACTGTACCCAAAAAAATAATTAGATATACGAGGTATTATTGTTTCGATAAGTTTTTGCAATTTTTGTCAATTGATCGTTTCTCCATTAAAAGCAATATTTCTAGGTTGAAAATGATTTCCGACTATAACAATTGCCACTTGCTTTATAGTTGGAATATTGAATGTTCGCATGTATTCTCCAGCAGACGTTTTGTCAACATGAATAATCATCTTGTGTATATCAGATGGCATCATATCAATTGTTGTTTTGTACAAATGCACTAAGTTGCTTTTTTTTTTCGTAAAGAAGCAATTGCAATTGAAAAACATGAAGTTTTTCATATTAGTATGGATTCCGCAGCCTGCATTCAATACATCATTGTTATCAACGATTAAATACATTTTTAGGAAGTTTATATTGACCATCTGGGATCGAAATAAGGAGCCGAATTTATGATGAATATGTCTTTTCATTTTGAAAATTTGCATGAACTGTGCTGTTACGATTTCTTTGCCAGATGGTGTCATTTGTAATTTTTATTTTAGACAGAAAAAGCTTTGATTCGGCGATATATCAGGCAAGTAAAATACACTTAAAGACTCTTGCAGTTTTCCAAGCTAAGACAGATCCATTTAAGCGTTTTAAGGCAATTTAAGAGTTCAGTTTTCCCAGCAGCATTAAATTTCACTTTTTTTCGTTTACTCTGTTCAAAATGAAGCAGATCTAAAGTTCTGGTGCATAAAAAATATGCTGGCAATTGTACATTCTTAAATCTAGCTGCATTTTGCTCTGCTTGCATTTAAACCATTCCCTATCTTTCGCTAGTTCGCTATTATCTGTTCTTCCTCTATTTGATTTGAAATGAATGGTTGCTATTTTTCCGTTGTGCAAGTATACGAATTGAATTTAATCTTTTGTGAAGCATTATTTGATTGGACATTCAAGCTGATCTCAATTTTGATTTTTGACTAACTTGAACTTGAACACGAAACTATTTAATTGAATTGTTGAATTATTGCTATTACAAAATGTTATATTAAAAGATGCTTATTGTTGTAAATGTTTATTTTTTGAAATCTGCATCTTCCGATAATTTTTATAAATTTTGACATAATGATCCATTAGAATATGTACATATTTTACAAACTTGTCTATCGTTACATGCCGAAGACCATGTTCATTTTATTGAAAGTAAGCATTTTACTGAAAGTATATTTTCAGTAGATTCAATCAACTTTCTTACTTTTGTTTGACGCAGCTGGTACAAGCAAAGATATAAAGTTGATATATCTAAACAGAAATTATGCGCCAACTCTAATGTAACATTGTCTCAAAATTTCAAATCAATTTCAGATCATCTTGAAACGTTGTTTCAAAATTGAACACTGATAAAAACCATCCAAGACACGACTTAATATGAGAACATTTGTCTAATGTTAAAAGATGTTATGCCTAAATTGCTTGAATGAACGATTGCATTAAACATTATCATGGCCTAGGCATTTCTGCGACATAACTAAATTTCCCACAAGTCAGGAAAAATAAACGAACTATATTCTTCATAAAGCAAAAAGAAAAAAAAAAAAAAAAAAAAAACGAAAAAGTTTAAATTACGTGCATTATTTGTTTATAACATGAAAGTATCTCTTTCGCTGATTTTTTATTTGAATTCTTTGATTATTCAAATGCGACGTTGTATGAAAAATCGGTGAAAATTTTAGAACATTGCAAGAAATTAGCTGCATTCAATGCAGAATGTAGACGCGGTGAATAAGTTTTGTCCGCTGATGAAGAGCGATCAATAAAATCTGTTCGATATCATATTCCTCACAAAGCATAAAACAAACGAAAAATCTTAAATCTTACATATCTTATTTGTTTAATAATACGTATCCATTCGAATACAGTGCTGTATGGAAATTCCAAATCAATTCGATGGAAACTTGAAATGTTGAACTAAGAATACGCGTTCAGTGAAGAAACTAGGAATGGTAAATAAATTTTGTGCGATAATAAAAGCGTAATGAAGGGTGAAATTAAAAATTCAGTTTGCTCATAACGCGGAATCAAGAAACTCAATCTAATCACTCATTTTTAGCTGTTACGGCGTGTCTCATAAAAAAAAAATAATTATGTCTATATAAGAAGAAAGTCCTATTCGAATAGAAGGTTGTGTCAAAATTTGAAAGTATTCAGTGGAAAAGAAAGAGTCACAGGGAGCATTTACATTTATATATATATATAGATTAAACATAAAACCAATTTGCATGGTGCAAAAAGCAGCGACTTTCTTTCTTTTGTCATTTTATTATAAGATTTTCTCATTACATACGTTTTTTTTTTTTTTTTTTGACTTATTTCGAGTAAAAAAATGAAAAAAAACAAATTTCAAAATAATTAAGTGAATAAAATTCGAATGTTTTAATGCCTGATACTATTTTCCATATTCCAGCAATTTTTTTTCTTATCTTTCGTTGATTTTTTTTCTCACTGAAGATTAATCCTATGACTTTCAGAAAGATTGTTACAGTTTATTTGAGAGAAATGAAATTTTCTCCAATGTGATTTGTTTTTCTAGAGATCTAAATCAAGCGTAATAACGTTATGCAGTGATATTTTTCTATACAACTAGAAATATTCGCAATCTATCATAAACAGATAAATCAAATCAATGATTCAATTCAATCTTAGATTTCCCACTAACATCTAAAATGTTACTTTTTGAAAAAATATTGCGATATAATTCATAAAACCCACGAATTTTATACAGCTAGCATTTGTGGAAAACGAAAACTATCGGGAATTTACAATAATCAAACTTTTTGAAGAACATATTATAGAAGTGTCAAAATATCACTATTTTAATGCTTCAAACATTGCTGAACATGAATCATTTTCTGTTTCCAGTTGTTTCTTTTCCGCGATGTCTGAAATAATCAACAATTTTTCTTGATCTCGGAAATTCTAAACTCAAGATAGCCATTTATTAAAGGCATTTAATAATTAAATCTGATTTTATAAAAAATTATTAAATATTGCAAATTTTCATCAAATAGTTCATTTTATTTCCTGGCTTAGAACTCATGTTTCTTAGGATGCGAATTAAACATCGCTAATTAAGTTGCTAAATTTATTGATGGTAGATTAAGACATTGCAATTTGCAATCCGGAATCGTTGTTTATTCCACATTCATATCGATATTTATACTCACATTCTTTATTGTTCGTTATTATAGATTCCACAGTCACACTTTGTGGAAGAGCCAGAGGAGTTTTCGATTGTACAGTCAAAAACATTTCAGACTGCCATATATTTTCCTCATTATCGTAATTAAAAGCAAGCTATAAAAATTTTTACTTTAATGAACTTCATTATTTATCAGTAATGATTGCTACAGTTTAATGAATAATGATACTGCTTTAAAGATGATAATAAACTTAATTTTCAGCGAAATAGAGCATGGTTTTGTTTCCCTCTACAGTATAATACTGGGCAAAGTTATAAATAAAATAATAGAATTTGTACGTGCAGTTTAAATTTTTTGTATTATTATAGCGAAATAAATTAAATTTGATTGAAATGCAGTAGCTTTTAGCCTATATAAATATTTTCGACATCAAAACCGATAATTATATTTTGGTCTTATACATACTATGGCTAGATAATGTATATGCTAAAAGAAGATTTTGTTTATTCAAAATATATTGGAAATATTTGAAGAGGTCAAAAATAAAAAAAAAAAAAAAAGAAAGAAAAATCAAAATCTACCTGTGGCTGTTCAGTGGAATATGACATGAAGGAATCAGGAATGATGGAGTAAGCTGTTTCATTATAATTTACTGGTGCTACTTCATCATTTCTACCATCTGATTGTGCCATATATGATGGTATTGGCGACAAATATTCTGGTATATCGAAATTTTGCACATCGTGGTTAAAATACAAAGACGTCATGTTGGAATTCACAACGAATGTCGATAATGAATTATTGGAAGATCTATTACTAGCACTATAACCAAAATTATTACTGCTCTTTGGCATTATTTGTCGTATTCGAGGCTGGAAAAATTGTCGATCCCCATCAAGCAAATAGCGAATCCAGAAAGATGACTCATCGCTACAAAAATGTCATAATGAGATTAATAAACACTACTGAATTTTTTGGAATTAGTGACAAGCGCAACGATTAATCATTTTACACGCAACTTTGCTCATTAAAATACCGCGATTGATAGAGCATTTCTGAATTATAAAGATGTTTTCCTAATACATTCAGAAAATTTTTGATTAAGATTAAAAAAAACTTAAAAATAAAGAAAAAAATTGAAAGACCTATGCAAGCGAATGACATGGATAAGAGCTGTTTTGTACGATCCCTGTGTGAGGTCCAACTCGTTACACGGTGTTATGATATGTTTTTTATTCACAAAACTTTCGCGGTTACAATATTCTTGCACTGCCGGATGCAATATCTAAATTACATAATGTTGATCTCAAATAAATAAAAATAATCAAAAAAGCCAAAAGAAACAACTAACTAATTAAACTTCAGCAAGCAATCTAAATTATCATCATTGAATAGTCTTCGTCTTTTCTTTTTATTTGTCAAATCGATATTAATTTAACAATATTTATATTCATTATCAATTCTTTTCACAAGAAGCATCAAATAGAACAACCTCGATATTCACATAATATTTTCGGAAAGTAATTGCTTTCAGATGATTGAATGGAACCTTATAACCAGCTCTATATGAATTAAGACCTGTACTATAAGATAATTCGTAATGTAAATGACGGGAAATGAAGCAAAATTTAACATTACAGCACGATTCTCCCATATTACCAGAATTTGCCTGAAAAACAGATATATCATGAATTTGTAGAAATGTATTTTTAAGAAGTTAAAAAAAAAAATGAAATGGATAATCTTCACCTGAAACATAATTTAAAAAAGAAAAATTACAAAAATATCAAAACATAATGAAAACATATATTCTTGCTATTTCCTCATCGCGAATGAAGTTTTTTTTCTCAATCCCAAAAAGATTTTCATTAACAAATAAGATGATTCATTAGGATATTGAAATTCTTGAAACTTCAAGTTGTTAAATTTTTTCGGATTTACAAAGCATTCTTTTGCTTTAAAAGTCATAAATTTAGTATCTGGCACATTTTAAAAATAGCGTATACTATTAGACATGACTGAAAGTAGGCAAAATCCAAAATATTACTGGGAAAAGTTCTATTTGTTAATAAATTGAAGAAACAAAATGAATCATACAATGAATGAACTCATTGATATGGATGCAACAGGAAATGTTTTGGTGTAAATTACATTTTCAACAACTGAATCTGAAAACAAGTTCAATCATTTATTTTTTTTTTTTTTTTTAGTAAATATGCGAAATCTAAACTACCACTCATATTACATTAAATGTGAATTAAATGAAATCACAAAGATTATCTTTAAATTTGTTTAAGTTTGCTAAAAGAAAAAATGAATATACTATAATGCTATTTCATTTTTGCAATCACTAACAAAAAAAAAAGGGATAATGTTGACGACTTGCCCAATTTTCAATTTTTCAATATTCATGAAAATTTGAATGCAATATACCTTTCTCTTCAAAATTTTTTTATAAACTATGATACAAAACTAACTATGACGCAGTTTTTTTATTTCTTGTTTTTTTATTTTGTTAAGAAACAACTGTCGAACTGTTTCTCTACCAACACCTTGTATATCAACATTCTCATTCTCTTTTTTTACATTGGCTTCTTTTTCTACCTAAATCTCAAATTAGAATCATTATCTTTAATAATGAAAACAAAATATTTCAGTTTCAGATTTCAGCCGGAGTCGGAAGAAATATTTCATTATTAGCAAAATAAACTGGATTCTCATTATAATTTATATATATATTTTTTGATGATGAATGCAAATTGTTCAAAATAAAATTTAAAAAAAAAATCTTATCTTATTCAATAAATTACGAAGTTGTCGAACGGTAACACAAGAAAATAAAATATTTGAATATTTTTCATCTTTTTTCTTCACTTTCTCACTTTTCCTCTTACGATGCTTCTCTTTATTATATGGAATTGTAGAATTCGCAATTGGTACGAAATTTACTTGTTCTTGTTCCATTCGCATCTGAATTATTGCTTATTTCAAAATATATAATTAATATTATACAAATAAACTAAAAATAAAACGAATTTCATATTTACGATTATGAGCACGTAGATGCTTTTTAGTATATCTACTATATGTGATCAAGATGAAACTAATTTGATAGGTAAAAAAATGTATCTATCTGGTATATTTAAATAATGCAATATTTTAGGATACTCTTATTTTGCTCATCCGCTATTTTTTGTTATTTACGTTAATTTTAGAAATTTGAATTAAGTATAAATGAATAAATACAATTCTCGGGTATGTGATAAAATAGGACAACATTATGACAAATAACATGGAAGCTGTAACATGAAAGGCAAATAAAATAATTGTCATAAATTCAAAAAAAAAAAATAAATAATTCTATGTTGAAATTTAAGAAATAGCAAATTAAAAAAAACGCTTCGAATGAAATTCAGAAATTGTACATAAATTTAGCATTTTTTGAGGCTAAGATATTGAATAAAGCTACACCAAGTAAAATTGTGTCACGCAGAAAGAAGAAATTCACAAGAACAATCCGATTAGCGCGCAAATCTTTGGAACAATGATATTTTGACATGACATTGGCAGATATTTGTTGTCGAAAATAGAGAAGAGAAGGTATATGCAAATTTTATCTTTTATTTCATTCGTACATGAAGGATCAAATAGGAAACATTACATGGAGCATCATCCATCTATAATAAAAGAAAAAAAAAATCAGTGCATGGACAATTGTAACATCAATACTTTTACATGCGGATTAAAGCAAATGACAAAGAGAATCAACAGAACGTCTACGTTCGGAACATCCAAACATAGAACTGAATATATATGATCGAATAAGACTGAAGCGTGTGTACAAAATTAAACGTTGACATCTAGATCTAGATTGCATGATGAGGAATTGAATGTGTAATTTTTTTATAGATAAGAAATAAAATAATAAAAAAAAAAAAAAAAAAAAAAAAAAACTAGCCGAATAGGGGCAGAAAAAAAAACTAATCCAAAAAAAAAAAATTTTGTAATCCTTTTATAAATAGATAAAATAAAAATAGACAAAAACTAAATTTAATAATAAGAAAAATTTTTCCTGTTTTTACGCTCCCAAAATTATTGCGAAAATTAACAAAACAAAGGCGAACAAATAACTCTTTAAAGGTTTCTTCTTTACCAAATAAAAAAGTCCATTAAACCCTTTTTTTTTGTTAAAAAAATATATTTTTGTTTGTTTGTTATTGCAATTGTTTATTATTGTTGTTTGTTGCTTGTTGTTGCTGTTTTTGTCGCTGTTTGATTGTTGTTATTTGTCTTTCCTCTTGATTATTATTGATTTCTTTATTCTTTCACTTGTTTATCTTCTATTCCAGTCTTAAGATGAATTTGTTTTTTTAATAAGGCAAAAATAAAATAAAACCTTTTTTATTTCGTATCAATTGTTTTATTATAATTTTATGTAATGATTGTGTAATCATTTTGATGCATAATCTGCAATTATATCGATATAGTAATACCTTCATAAATCACTGAAAATATCTTGTAAAATTATTTAATTAAATTAAGGTTATTGTCGCCGAAATCGCAAGGATGAAAGAAGAAAAGCGGTGATCCCTTTGATTTAAATTTGAAGTTGCATATTTGATGTAATTAATTGCTAATTGTAAAACCATTTTTTTGATGTCAATGAGCTATAAAAAAGCTCTCGCTTATCATGCTAACGATAAGCTGTCCTGCGCACCAAAGGCGCATGTCCATGAGACAACAAAGGATCGTTCTTGTCTCACCAAAATGGTACCAGGATCCTCCGTTTGTAAATTTCTATGTAATTTTTCTATTGATAATATCGAAATGTACTATTGACGTAATTGTTGTAATAATTGCTACGTACATTATTTTATAAATTAATCATAATAAAGGTTTAATTAACCAAGCTTGAGATTCGTTTGCAAGTGAGCGAAACAACAAGATTTGAAGAAACTGTGAGAACGAAAGAACAGAATTACAATTTTGTCACTATCAGAGAGAATTAGCGACAATTATGTTTCGAAAGATTTGACAACTAAATTAACGTCAAATTTCAGAGGTTTTAGTCCTATCAGGCGATCATTTTATTAATTATGCATGTATTAATAATAAATTCCAAAAAAGCCATGTAAAATGCTGGGAACTATACAAATTAGTTTCTTTTGAAAATTTTCTTTCTTGAAATTAATATTCAAGAACTTGTTTCTACATATATTGCTAGAAATAAATAGACAAATTTTTCAATAAAATCAATTTTTGAATCAAATCTGCATTATCTCTTATTATTTTAATAAACTAACTTTTTTCCTTTCTCTCTCTCCCTTTTTTTTTACCTCAAAATGATCCTTAAAAAACTTTATAGCAATTCATTAAACTAATTTAAGTGAGTTTTTTTCACGCAACCGCATTAAATTCGATTGCAAAATATGAAATACGGAATTTAAAATTGTAGATACATGATATGTAAGGAAGAGAAAACAACCGTAAGCAACTCTTCCTTTTTTTTTTTTTTTTTTTTTTTTTTGAAGTTAAAAACGAAATAAATGAAATAATTCATTAAAATAAAAGTTAGTTATCAAATTGGTTGACTTAAATATTTCATTAAAGTAACATAAGTTTTTTTTTTTTATACTAATCAAAGAATGACAAATGTATTCATGATAAAATTGTTATTTTATATTTTAATAAGATGATACTTCAAAAACTCAATATTTTTAAAAACAAATATCACTAAATTTTTTTATTGTTACCTCATAATTACTATTGCTATTTCGAGTAGCATTCTTTTTAAATTGTTTGCTTATCAGTTTATCGCTTCAAATGTAGAAATTAAGTTTTTCATATTTTTCGAAACATTATATTTGCTATCGAAGTTCTAAATAAAATGCATTATTCTTATTTGTCCGAAGTTCAAAGGATTATTTATGAATTCTAAATTGTTTTTGGGCAAAAATTAATAAAGTTAAAATGAAAAATTATACAAGTTAAAACCGATTTTGTCAATTTGAAAACTCATGTTTCTAAATTTGCGAGATAAAATAAAACGAATTCGAAAGTCTGTCATAATTTTATACAAAATTTGAATTTTCAAATTACGCATTTACATTGATTGTTTTTTAATATTACATCTTCTTCATATATAAAAATGTAAGTGCTACCTGTTACCGTTAACGGATCTCCAAATTTTTCGGGCCGATTGTTTTCAAATTTTGACACAATCTTTTACTCCAATAGTTTTACTTAATGAGTAAATATAGTTTTTTTTTTTTTCACGTTACACCTGAAAAATAAGTGAGGAGGCAGAATTTATTGGCTTCGCCCACCTTTTTTTCTGTCATTCTCCTTTTTTTCCCATCCTCTCTCTCCTTTTTAAGTAAAAGATGCGACTAGCCTTTGCCTATCTTTTACTCTGCCTTTCTTGTTTTTCCCCGTATCTCTCTCTTCTTCTTGAGTAAAAGATACAAAGGCGCCCTTTCTATCATTTTATATGGGAATGTCAACGGAAGCGGTTTAATGCTTTTAATCTTCATTAAAGCAAATATTCTAATTCATATAAATTATAAATGGAAGAAAAAATTATGCAAAATAATAAAATTTGCATTTGACAGGAAGCTAAAATAAAATGCATAAAGTCCATAAATAAATCATTGTGCTTGAATGACATGCACTTTATCATAAATTACAGTTATCAGATTGCTTGCATTTTTCTGCTTCTTGTGGCAGGTTATCAGCCGTTTTTATGTTTATATGAATCGCAATTAAAAAGTTCATTGATGGCACTAATTACCACAAACTCATAATAATAAATAATGATAAATAATGAAAAATAATAATAAATAATCATCATGCAGTAGCAAAATATAGTACCTTTTAAAATCATATAATTTTTTGCAGTAGCAACAGCTCAGCAATTAAACTGAACAATTCTCAATTCAACTTCTATTTAGATTCCCAGCAATAGGTTAAAATTTTTGGAGACTTAAAATTTTGAATAAGCAAACATTTACGACTGTTAGTGTTTTTTAATATCATGTATAATTTTTTGCAGTAATTCAATTGAACAATTTTCAATTCAACTTCTATCAAGATTTCCAAGCAATAGGTAAAAACTTTCGGAGATTTTAAAATTTTGAACAAATGAACATATATGACTGCCAGTATCTTTTAACACCATATATTTGAGCAGTTTTTAATCCAATCAATCAAAAATCAATTTCGAGAATAGTTCGAATGCAATATATTTGCTTTAGTTCATCTAAATAATGCCTGGCAGAAGAAGGTCGAGGTATGGTTATCGTACACATACAAGGGAAAGACAGCGACGGTTAATTGCAAATCAAACAGAGGAAGAACGGACATCAGCGAATGAGCGAAGAAGACAAAGAATGGCTCAAATGCGAGCAAAGCGACGTGCA
>KZ271577.1:0-25003 GCA_002249935.1 Onchocerca flexuosa
ATTTTTATTTATATAGATAGATTAAAAGATACTAACAGTCATAAATGTTGATTTGTTCAAAATCCTAAATCTCTGGAAGTTTTTATCTATTAATTTGAAATTTTGACAGAACGTTGCATTGGAATACGCGCATACTTTACCGAGTCTATTGAGCGTTGCGTACTGAAGGTCACGTCCATTTTTCAGGAAGTAAGCGTGGTTGATAGATTCAGTCGCTCACTTATTTTTATTTGTCACGGATGTCATAGATAAAAAAAGTAGATGTGTCTATACAAAAAACAACGTGCCTGTTCGAATGTTACTTTGTGTCAAGATTTCAAATCAATGAATTAACTTTTAAAACGTTTTGTCAAAATGAACATTGAACATTTATGATAAAGAGGCAATCCAGTATTAGAAGTAATATCAGCCTAATATTAGAAGCAATGATTCACAAATTGCTTGAAGGAAACCTTTCATTATACACTATCATGATCTCGACACTTCTGCGATGCAAGCGATGCAATTACATTCCACACAAATCAAAAAGTAAAGATTGTATGCCTCACAAAGCAAATAACAAACGAAAAGCTTAAATTACTCGCCTTATTTATTTAAAAAATACGCGCCTATTCGAATGCAAAGCGGTATGAAAATTTTAAATCGATCGATGGAGAACATGAAAGGTTGTAGGTAATAGCCGCACAGTGCAGAAGGAAGGCGTAATGAATAAATTCTGTTCGCTCACGAAGACGTGGTGCAGGCGAAGTGAAAAAATTCAGCCCTCTCATTCACTTTTAATAGTCACGCACGTTACACGTGAAAAAATATGTCTACATAAAAAAGAAGGCCCATTCGAATATAGGGTTGTGTCGAAATTTGAAAATAATCGATGAAAAAGTTCCGGAAATTTATCATTTGTAACAGGGAACATTTACATTTTTATTCATAAAGATAGTTTATAAACCAATTAAATTAATAAAAACATTGTTTTTGATTAATTCATTTACCTGTCATGATTTTTAAATTTTGAGAAATTGTTAATTTTTTTTTTTCGCAACTTGCTCTTGACGCAATATACTTTTAAATTTTCATTATTAAAAAACAATTCATGGAAAAGACGACTAAGTGGATGATTCGAATGCTTTCAATTTTTCACATATTTCCATGCAAATGTTTTATATTTTGATAATGTCGTTTTCGCTGATGTTTATCATCAGCTTGGAGTACAAATGATCTTTGTGAATCTTTTGAGAATGAATCATGACTCAGAAGAATCTGATCATAGAAGAAAAGCAAACTTTGCATTTGAAGGTGCCATATGACCAATTCTTTTATAATATGAATAAAGAATAATTTTATATCTAATCGCATTTCGGTAAAATCAATGTTTTTCTGAATTGATTCAACAAATCAATATTTAGTGGGAAGATACTTGCAAAGTATTTGAGAAAATATTTGGATAAGAATAATATTCACAAGTTTGTAACTTTTTTATATTTGGAGCAGAAAAGAAAATTCAAAGTAAAAACCATAGATCTTTTAATTTTACATTCTAACTTTAAACAAATTTTAAATCTGACCGAAATCAATTGAAAGTGTTTAAATACGAGTCCAAAGATTTTTTGATGTTTTCAGACATTTAGTGAGAAAAAAGTAAAACAGCGTATATCAAAACAAGCATATTTTGATATGAAGAAAAGAATCGTTTAACTTCTTGACTGATTATAAAGTTTGTTTCTCGATGACGAGATGCGATACATCCTTTTCTCTTTTGCCATATTTCTCTCTTCTTTGCCAAACTTCGTTTCTCATTTTTCTTCTCGTGCCATTCGGCTGAGTCATCGGTAGCCAATTAATGAAAAAAACATTTTTCAATCTTTTTACTCGAATGAGTCATCTAGAACAATGCTTCTTCAGTTCCTTTTCGATATTCCATTCTCAATTTACAACTCACATAACTTAATCTGCTGCTTAGTTTTTATTAATTTCTCATTAATTAAACAGATGATCATTAATATCTCTGTTCTCAATAATTTTTGTTTCTCTTCAATATTACAACTTTTGACTGTTAAAATTTTCTTAATTTCTTATTATTCGCACCAATTAATTAATCTTCTATTCAGTATGGAAACTTTTCATGTTGAATTATTTCAATTAAATATGAATGATGGTTACGGGATTTGATGAAAATAATATGTCACAGTCTCCATTCTTTTTCCTCTGATCCTTCAGAATAAACGGAAAGCAGAAGTGAGATTTTTAATTCTCAGTTCTGCTTCTTCTATATTCCGAAGGAGAAAAGAAAAAAGTTGAACACTTTTTAACTTAATTAATATTTATGACTCTTTTCCTCATGCTAATTTTAGCTTTTCATGCTTCGGTCAAATCCTTTTCAAAAAGAAACCATGAATTAAGTGATTTTTAGATGTCTCTAGTTTTTCGACGATCATTGTATCCGATCCACCAGCCTGTTTAATGTTAAGTTTTGCTAATTCATTGGAAAGTAAGAATATAATACTACATAATACTACTGCAAATGTTATAATTTGGATAGCGGCTGTCACATTCATGATTTTGTCTTTCAGCGAAATCGAAATCTATGTCATTTGTATTGTCTGTTTTGTTTCATATTTTATTATCGGTCGTATTTGGACGTTTTATTTATCTTAATGAAGCCAAAGGTTGGCATTTTCTTATAGTTTTGTTCTTTTGAATTTATTTCTGTTTAAACAGAATCACAGCTATTTAACGGCATTTTCATATTTTGTATAGTTCTATTTCAATCAAACAATAAATGACTTATTAAAAAACATTGTAAGCATTTTGAACGGTGTTGTACGAAGTCGTCGTGTAGTGAAATAGCCATCAGTTTATTACCTTGATATTACAGATTATAAAAAGGACTTGACAAAGAAATCGAATGAAAGTATATTTCCGACCGAAACATTGTATCGATCAGCAGAGATCGAATATATTAGATATCGAAATGAGCAACAAGTGAATATCAAAACTAGAATACATGATTTGTTAAATCGGATGGTACCCTCTCTAATGCTGGGTAACTGGATTGAGCCAGTTGAACCACCGGTGACGATTATTGATCCAGATGAACAGATCATTCATTTCCCAATGACAATAAAGGATAACAATGAAAATGATGACAGTCAAGGAGAAACTGAAGTAAATTTTCTTTTCTTTTCAAAATCTGAATCGATTTTTCTACTAATTTTTACTTTGCTGTCATTTTAAACTCATGATCATCGGTATGAATCCAAAAAAATTGAGAAATTTCTTAATAAAATTAATGTGAATTAGCTAAAAACTTCAAAACAAAATTCGTAATTGAAGTTGTTAATGAAATATAATTTTTAAAAATTTAGTCAATGCTCAATAAGAATATTGTATCGTCGACCACAAAGTCTACGATTCAGTCATACAAACAAGCTGTTACAACAAACGAAGGATTGAAAGAGGATTTGGAATTTAGAACTGAATTAGGACAGCAATTGAATATGGACGGGACATTCGAAGAACTGAATATAACGGAAGTCTATGAAGAACCATTTATCCGGATTTACGTGAAACCGCTCTGCGAAGGACCCATTTGTTAAAACTAATTGAATTCGGAAATGAATGACAGCTTTAATTATGTTGAGATGAGGACCTATAGATTGAATTTTCTTGCACTTTCCCCGTATGTTTTTTAAAGAAAAAACTCGAAATCGATTTCTGCTTTTTGCATTTTCAATTTTTAAGAGAAAATTTGACTGTAGTTTACTTAACCCTCGCCATTCCATGTTTCTTAAAAACAGTTGAGTTATTTAATGATTATATAAGTTATTAATGACACAATTTTGACACTCGATGGATCATTAGAGCTAACCAGACAAAGTTTCACCACATCTTGTGTTTTGCAGTTTTGTGAAGAAGAGCTTTAATCTAATTATACGTTTCTATTGGGATTCGACCGAATTATTAGTACTGAATGATATGACTAGATTCGTGAATAGATTGATAAATTTATTGAATCTAACTTGTGCTTGATAAGTCTGTTGCATAAAAAGCTTGACAAATGTTACATACATAGGTGTCATGTTTGATATGAGCGCATGAATGGAATGTGAATGATTTTTTAATTGCAAGAAGTGAAGAGAAACCGCGCACAGACAATAAGCTTTTGTGATAAACCGCTTTATGATAAAAGATAAAAGTTAAACGAAGTTAAAAAAAAAAAAAGTGTAACCGCAAAAATGCTGCGGTGATTTCAAATTGCAAGTACTAAAGCAGGCAACCTGCTGCTAATAAAGGTATCCATGGTAACATACTACAACCTATGACATATTCAGCTTCCACTACTACACCATGCCATATTCCTCTCATTTCGCAGCAAACAGCTGAAATTTTCTTTCCTCATTTTTCTGAGCATTTCATTGATTGTGCTTGTAAAATGATCGAAGTTAAATGTGTCCCAGCAGGAAGCTGATTAGACGAATAATTCATTGTTAATGGATTTCTTCCTTGTAATTTATCATCTATTTCTGTCATCTGTCAGTGTCGGCTGGACTAACAAAAAATGATTAAAGTAGAAAATCATATTCCTGGAAAGAATTAGAATTTTTGTTAACTATTCGCGACGCTTAAAATTACAGCAAATTGTAGTTAAGGAGAAGTATTCCCGACAAATTCCTTCTGTTGAATTTTCTTTTATAATTCAGGTAGCAGAATCAGATTTCGATCGTTCTAATGAGATTGTCTGATGCATCATAAAGATATTCCCGATTTGCTACACAATTCTGCATTAGTAGCAAATTGAAGATTCTGAAATAAAGATGTCGAAAAGTGGGAATACGAAGAACAATATGCCTGATTGTAATGGATCAGACGAAGCGTACGTATACATGTTGTCTTTTTATTATGTGTGGCTCAGTTAGTTACATTTTAATAAATTATTCCATTAAAAGTTCAAATGATGAAATTAAAGAAGATAAGAGTAATGCTAGCTGCTAAAACTGATGGTATCACAAGTTACTGGTTATATACGTCTTTTCCATCACTTTTTTCATATGAAATGATTTCGATATCGATTTAACTGGATAGATTTAAGATATGGTTTTGCGATTCCAGAGCTTCCACGAGGTAAGCTCTTTCGATTCATCTTGTGTAGTTCTTGGGATGATCCTCACTTCATTGGTCTCAACACTATAGAGCTCTTTAATGCAGTTGGTGAAAGACCGCAGATCGACAAAGTAAGTAAAATCAATTTCTGATTTATCTTGTTCTGGAAGTGATACGATTATCAGTATTCTATCAACAGAAAGCAACAATTACTGACAAGTATAGGTTATTCGAATTGATAAGAGATTACGATTGAACTGACACTTCAAAACAAATTCATTTTGAACGATTGTAATACGCAATTCTTTTTATCGATGATAAAGCAAAAAATCAAGCTGCAGATGAAAACAAATGCGATTATAACGCGTGGCTCTTTGGAAAATGTATTCAAGAATGGAGAAGCGAATCTATCCACCAATGATCCGCGTAAAATGTGGTCTGCCAGGTACTTAAACGCAAAAAAAAGGGAAAAAATCAGATGATACTTGAATCGAAATGCATAAAACTTCAGTGTAGCAATTTCAGATATGACAATCTGACAGAATTACTTTACATAGAAATTCACCTCAAAGAACAGGAAAGTATTGCGATGATCCGAATTTGGGTATATTTTTTATTAGTGTAGATTAAACGAAATAAGCATCCTTACAAGACAAAAATAAACGAATAACTTAAACAAATCAAACAAAAAGAACAGTTAAATATTGAAATAAAAATTACGAAAGAAGTAATAAAGAAATTTTTGCAGAATTACAACGAATCGCGTGTTCACGCATTGTGTGGAGTACATGATCTTCGCATCGATTTGGATGGCATAACCATATTCCAGGGCGAGATTTCATGTGCATTTACCTTCGAAAGTGAAGAAGAATCCATGGGAGATGTTAGTGTTTTCGAAATATTTCTTGGAAGATCGGTCTGTCATTTTCTGATTTCAAGGAGACACAAAAAGCATTTCCAAATGTTATTTGTCATTAGAATTTCACAATAGTTTGATGCAATGCTTTGGTTTGTAAAGATGTATTGTGTGGAGTTTTTTCTTTTTTTTATAATCAGATTTCGCCGGTGAAGAAAGGAATGACTTATTCAAATATTTCTTAAGTCCCACGAGTGAGATGAAGTCATGTCCGAACAAAATGAATTATTATCAGTCAGATACATAACAATATATGGATGATTTTATTTATGCAGATTCTATATTAATCTTAAAACAATTTAGACGATTCTATTTACAACAAATGAGACTATACTCGAGCTAATCGCTGAAAACGATAAGTGTTTACGAGAAGATGAAATAATGCGGAGTGCTTTGGATCTTCATGAATTGGTCAACGATCTTGAAGGTTGATGATTATTTATTTTTTGTCTCAGTATAATGTTGGACTGTTTAAATCAATAGTAATTTAATGTCAAAATATTTATTACATTATTTTGAAATGATTTATTCTAAATTATATTATTTTAGTTTTTGCCATTAACTCCTGAAAAATGCTTCGACAGAATTTACATATCTTACTGTATTATTCATATTGAGTAGTGATAGTTTCTTAACGAAAAGTGATGTTGAGTTTTATCCGTTTCCTCATTATCTTTAAAAACAGGACTTGCAGAAGAAGAACCACGTACAATTTCTGCTACAACAGTAGCATCACCAAGAATAGGAATATCAAGTGTACCAAATGCTCTCAGACCAACCACTGGTGATCGAAGACCTGAAGTTCGGAGCGCAATGAGATCCAGTGATCAGAAATCAGCAAATATTGATGTTAATGGCGGTACAGAAAGAGATAAAAAAATAGAAAGTGGTGAAATGAAAGCAGAACAGGAAGATATCGGCCTTCCTTTGCTTAAAGGTATTGGAAATTTACTGAAAATTGGACAGCAGCTAGTGAAATTATTCTGTTTGGAATTTACGAGAATGCTTATTCAAGTAGAAGTGACATATAAAGCCTAAAACCTTGCTGATAAAAAATGCTAAACTTAACAACATCTGTGAAGTTAACATATTTTATCAGAATTCTATATACAAATAACTGTAATAATGAATGTTACTATAAAAAATTTCTCTTTCTATCTTTACTAGATCTCATATATAAGCTAATGCGTTAGTATAAGAAATATTACGAATATTGTTATGTATTAGAATAATAGATTTACTGCTTGATCTCGCCATTTCCAAATAATAAGCTTTTTGAATTTAGTAAAAAATCTAAGTAAATTAATCGAAAACTTATTAAGTAACATGTTTAAAGCAATGAAAAAATGATCTTTCAACATCTTCTTTGCCAACTGGTATAGCATTTTACGAAATAGAGACAACAGCTTTGTATAAATGTTTTCAAAAGTCTATAAGTTTTTTTTTTTTTTGTTGAACTTATGCTTCACAAATATATTTTTAGTATTTCACATGGAACTTCTGGAAAATTGGGGCGCACCCGATTGCATCGGCTTGACTGGTTTACAATTTCTCGGTCGTCATGGTATCGTTTTAGATAATTTGAATTGCAATGTAACAACTTCCACTGCTACACAAACTTCTTACAGGTTTTTGTCATCTTACTAAAAGTTTTAAATGATATTTATTAAAACAAATATTAAACTGAAGTACTGTATGTGATTCTCAAAAAAAATCAGTTCTATCCGGAACTTCAACTATACTGAGAATAATTGATCGTGGCATCAGTATCTAACATTTTAAACTTCCAAATTAATAAATTATTTTAATCAAAAATTTTTTCGTTTCTTCGCATGCAGCTAGAAACTTCTTTGAAATTTAGTGGTAGGACATACAAAGCCATAATTTCAATCAAAAAGATTTTAACCCAGTATATGTGAAACATTGGAATTTTTTGTCTATCTGAATTTATAAACTGTATCTGTGATAATCTGTTTAGAATGCTAAATATTCGCAGCTTAATAAGATGCATAATTTAGGTTGTTAAATGGGAAAAATTTAACAAAAAATAGGGAAGATATGTGGCTTTCGCCATATTCACGTAATTCATCACCAGTACGAATAACAGTGACATTCGCAGAGCCTACTATCGCTTCAGGTGCATTTGTTAATATGAGCAAAATCTGGCAAAAAAGATATTAGAAATAAACCTTTAGGACTTTTGCAACTACAAGCAATAGAATAATTAGTCTATGACTTTTTATCAAAATCTGAGTTTAAAATGCGCAATCTTTCCTTGAAATCTAAAAAAAAAAAGTATGCAGTCCTCAGAAGAGCAAGTCATGAACAGTTTAATCATTATTTCATTTTGATTCTTCTGCAGATAAATATCAATTTTTTATGCCTTAGGTATCTGTGTGTGGAATTATAATGCTTCACCGGAGATGTCATACGCAGGAGTACGTTGCATCCAAATCTATGTAAATGGCAAATTGCTTCAAGGACCCATATTGCTAAGAAAAGCTCCAGGTTTTCCACAATTTTATTAATGAAACAACATTTCCTTCCTTTTATATGTCTTCATACTTGAATTTCTCTCGATATGTCAACTGCTCTGTTTAAAAAGAAATGAGGTTTTCGAAGATGCCTAAATCATCCTTTTGCCACTGATTCAGCTACCTTTTTTACATTACTGAAATCATCATAATTTGGAATCTGACGATTTTTTCCGTGCTAATGGAAATTTCAGGATATATTCATTTCGATTATGTACAAGATGTTATTTTCAACAAATGCATTCTTTATAAGCCAATATCCAGACCAGAAACACACTCCATTAATGGATGTTAGTGATAGCGTCTTCTAAGTTTTTACTTCTTTCAATAATATTTTTTCTCAAATTTGTCATTAATTGTTATATGTTCTTTCTAGATCATTCATCAAGTGAAATTTTTGAAATTCAGTGAGACAACTTTGTATGCCATATATAATACTGTCCACCTTCAGAATACTATCTTTTGCAGTTATATATCAGTTGCGGCTGCATTGCAGTTGGGGTGATGAATACTACATTGGTCTCAACGGACTCGAATTTTACAATCATCGCGAAGAACTTATCAAACTTCTCCCACAAAGTTTATTTATATACTGATATAACAATTACTACTCATACGAATGTCTCTTTGACCTGTTTTATATGACTGGGAATATATCAGTCAGTTGAAATAACTACTTATTTCATGAGCCATTATACTATAAAAATGCAGTAATTAGAAATATAATTTCATAGATCTGGCAGCATTTCCGGAAAGTGTAAATATATTGCCGAACGTTAACGATGATCCACGTACAAGTGACAAACTTATTGATGGTTGCAATGATACCGAAAAGTTTTTTGTTTTATTTGTCTTTTCTATCAAATCACATGATTCTATGACAATTTAGCAAGCATATAATACTTGAATATGGGCTATTGATTAATTTAAAATCTTCGCAAATCGCGTATTTTTTCAATAAAAGCATCCTATTTTAACATAATTAAAAGCCGATTGAGAATTTTAGTCCGTCACACATGTGGTTGACGCCAATTTTGCCTAATCGTTGTGCAAGGGTATTTGTTATATTTGACACACCAACTTATGTATCACATGTCAATGTGTATAATTATCGGAAGACACCGGAACGTGGAGCACGACTTATCACTGTTCGTTCCATACTTAATAAATAATTTTTAATAAAAAATAAGGGAATAGATTCATTCTCTTGAAGCTTATGAGGCAAGAGAAAATGTAACACTGAATCCCGATTTTTTGATTTGAAGAAAAACCTATTCATGTACGTAAGAAATCCTTCTTAAATATATTTTTAAACATGCTTAAATATCTTAGACATAATCTGTAAGTATATCTAAAAATAAATTTCTGAACATCATTCTTTCAAATATTTTAGATATTTTGATTCAAATTTATTATTTATTTGTGTATTTGAATATATGTTTGTTTCACACACATTTCCATAACAGATAACGGTTGATGACCTGATCGTATTCAGTGGTGAGGTACCACAAAGTACACCATATAAAACCGGTATATTGTCGCTGTCGCTACGAGAAGGTTGATGTATTTGATACGTGTTGTTCGATATTCTTTTCTTGTGATTATAATATTCAATAAATATATATGAATTCGTTTTGTCAAATAAAACTAAAAATCATAGAAAAAACTTAGACTGTGTTCTTTTCTGTTCTCATTATGATTAGAATAGCCGATCGTGCACTGTGCACTTCCTCGTCAATAAGTGAATAAACCCTTAATTCAGCTAAAACTTCATTTAGTTCATTTCATTAAACGGTCCACGAATTATAAAAATCTGAAGAATTTAAGCGAGCAGGAAATATTGATCGGTCAGCTTTATAGGAAGTCAAGAGTTAGTCAAATAAATCAATTATAATCGAAATTTCCCACTGCAGTATACAATTCACAACGAACCATTTAGCTGTATCTTTAGCGGTCTTTGATACGAACCATCTAACATTACTCCATCAACTATTAGAAAATATCCAAGTAAACTGATCACTGGGTTATTCTCACCTTTGTTACTCATAGAGAAAAATACTGCTCAATGAATTGTCCGACTGTTGCTGCTGTTGTGTTGCTTGAATTCAAACAATTCCTATTGTTGGTCGGTGTAAGAACTCCGAATTTGAACTGTTTCTATCGCTATGTCGGTGCGAGAATTGACTCGATACCTGACTCTTTTAATACTATTCATTGAACACGAACTGCTTTTGATTTAGAATAAACCGGACTATAGTAAGTATAGAAAAAAAATTCTTTGCGAAATGTTACGTACGTCTCCTGCGTAAAAAGTCGTGTTTCAATATGTCCCTTCGTTTCGAATAATAAATTGAAAGCGAACTTTTCCCCGAAAAGTAGGAAAATGAAAGAGATAGCACACTTAGAGAGAGCCAATCATCACGTGACAGGCAATGGGAAGCGTTGAGTCCGAGTCGCGCAAACTTTCAAACAGGCAAGTGGTGGTTGTCGCTATTGATTGGGAGGATTTTTTGTAGCTATCCATGTCATACCTGCGATTCTCTCTATTGCTGTTCGCTTGAATTGCCTCCAATAGCCTTTCTTGATCTAATTGCAACGGTTTGTATCACTTTGTTCTTGGAGATTTCTGAATGAATTCAGCATAATTTGGCTGAGTTCCAGCTCTGATTTGTTTGGCTTTGAATTTTTCAGCAGAAGAGGAAGAGATGGATGCACAGTATTCAAGTTGCGATGATAATTCAAAGAACACATCGGGAGGAAATGATATAAATAATAATGCAAGCAATAATGAAAGGTAAAGTTTTTTGAAATTCCGTCATGAAACAAAAACTTTCTGTTCATCGTATGTTTGTTTTCATGCGATTCTTTTTAAGATGATATTTCTTGTTTTGAATAAGACGCATAGTATCTCTATCTCTCTATCTCTATCTTTCTCTCGATAATACTTACAATGAAGTATGATAATGACGATGTGATTAGTCAAACACTGTTTCACTCGGGTGAGATTTTTCTCTGATTTTTATTATCAGAGTTCTTATTAAATTTAACATAGATAAAACAGAAATGCCGAGGAATAGATTTTCCTCCAATTAATTTCATGACATTGTAAAACTCAAAGCAACAAGATCATGCCAATGCGAACACTGATAAACAGTCATAAAGAACAGTGTCAGAAAAAATTTGCAATGGAAGTGATATTTAGTGTTCTTGAAAGTTTGCATTACGAATCCAAGAAAGTTTAAGGGCATTTGTTTCATTGGTTATATATACTGTTGCCATTGTTGTTGATCATTTGCCGATTATCCTTAAATATCAGATCGGGCAGATGTTTTTTGATAATTAAATCGTAAATTTAACAAATTAGTTGTTAACAGAAGAAAAAACGATCATTTATAGGCGTAAGAAAGGAGTACGATTTGAAAATGTGAAAATCTATTTTTTCGAGAGGACACAAGGATTTGATGTTGTTCCGTCGTCTGGTGGCATTGCACTTGGTTTGCTTTTAATATTTACATCATATATCTTTTCTGGGTCATCAAAAATTATGTTCTGTTTGGAAAAAATATCCGTATGTGTTCTATTGGTCTATGTTTTATTCTTATTAGAGAATATGTTTCATTAATTATACTTGTGGAAAATTAATTTATTAATAGGTTCTCTTCAAATGCTTCAGTCTTTTAAGTTTTGGTTACAGGAATGCAGAAGAAACATTTTGACATACGTGAATTTGCACTTTGCAATAATATGACCGATGATGACATAGCTAAGGTTTTTGTTACTATGTTCTCTTGTTATCAAGGATTACTTCTTTTTATCATTCGGTTTTTTAATTTTAGGGATTGTTATATGTATAGCAAGTCCTTTACCTCTATACTAAGCTTCTATTATCAATATCTGCTCGTTAATAGTACACGCTGTAATATCTTGTTTACCACTTTTAATTCAGATTTAAAATTTAAATCTCATATTTCGATATTTACTCAGTTATTTCTTTTTTAGTCTCAAGATTGCAAACTATCTGCGAAAGGTTCGATTGAGCAGGTGAACACAATACGAACTAGATGTAAACGAGGATATTACAACACGTTTTACGAAAACGCTACAGCAAAAAGACCACGAATTGGTGATGATACAACGGGTCAAGTGTTATCAAAAATGAAAGCAATCACAAATATAGAGAGTAGAGAATCAAAAACATCTGAAAGGATTTCTTCGATAAGTATTCCAGATGGTGTGTCAGAACATATTGACAATGTATGTTTTTAACTTTTGAAGAAGACAATTTTGTGTTAATGGCAGCGTTCTTTTTTTTCCTCATTTCTTTATAAATTTTTTAATTTTAGGTAAAAGAAGAAAATGAAATAGATGATATTTACATAGTGAAGAAATATTTCCGTCCGCTCAGTCGAAGAATTAGATTACTCAAATTGAGGAATGCAGGTTTCAAAAAATTTATGAAGGTCAACTTTTGTCTCATGTTTTTTAATACTACAGTAATATGTATTTCATCGTGTTCGAAATGGTTTACACTCACGAACAAATTTTATAATATGAATGAATGTATAAAATGAGTAGATTATCTTGTAAACTGTTCCATTTGTTCCCATTTATTTCTCTAAATCTTTTGTCTCTTGAAAATTTTCCGAACGAAATCCAATCTTATTTCAAGGATGACCAAGAGATATGTGATGTTATACGTGAAAGTCGAAAACATTGTGGTTGTACATGTGGTATTTTACCATGTTCACCCGAAACTTGTGAATGTTCTAGAAATGGTATCGAATGCTTGGTAAGGGTTTTTATTATTTCAGCAAAATTACTGCATATCTTTCCAATCATAGTTTTTGAGTATACTGGATTGATTCGAACGATATTCGGAAGGATGAACTATAACTTTTTTCGATGTTTTCATGAAAATAATCTACGGTCTAAAGTTGTTATTTTCCTTTATTTTTGTCATGAAGGTTTGTTGGAGGTTTTACAAGAAACTTGCAGAAAGGAACGAACAACTAATGAATTAAAAGATTGATTATTGCTGAGCACTACTATGCGTGCTGCTGACTGTGCAATTTGTTGTTGCACTTGTTACAATTTAGGTATTCCAGGTAGATCGGCCATCATTTCCGTGCACTTGCACAGCTACAGATTGCAATAATATCTTTGGTCGTCGCGAATTTGACGAAGCAGTTGTTCGTTCGCATTTCTACTCAACTCTTGTGCGTACGCAAGCATCTCAATATCAAAAGGTCTGTTCTTATTTCACATTTTTTTATTTTACTTTCTCATACCTTTTTTATTGTTTTTCAATTGAATCATTTCTTTTTGGCTATGCATTTGTGTTTTGATGATTGATGTTTCGGTTCCTGCTTGTATTTCTTTAAGAAATGTATTTTTTGAAAGAGCGGCAATTTCAGAAATGACCAAATACCGATAGAATCAGCAATGAAAATAAGAGAACTGCATCCTAAAACTAGCATATATTCCTGTTAACATCAAACGTTTTTATAATTGATATTTGGAAGAAATATGTCAAATTAATAGCAGTCATGGTCTGCTGCCTTCAAAAATTCCTTGGCATTATATCCTTCGTTTATATGGTAGTTTAAAGTTCCAATATTAAAATCTAATCAAAATTTCTCAAAACTTTAATGTTGTTTAGTTTTAAATTGTTCACGAAATACGTGTATTTCCAAATAAATTGTTCCGGTTATTATAAAAATATTGTGATCGCTTTTTGTCGCATTTTCATTTTTTTGAAATTAAATCGAACTGTTAATAATCAGTGCAGTGTAATAATTCGTATAATTGTTGCATTAAATTTTAAATACAGATTTTTGTTCTAAATATGATGAAGGAAAAAATTTTCTCATATGCACAAACATGCACTGATGAAAGAATCGTAACCTGGATGTTAATGTTGACTTTTGGTAGTATTGTTGAACTGGAAACATAAAGTTGATTTAACATGTTGTTTACTCTTTCAGATGATGGGAACATTTGTTCTTTGAAATAATGTTGAATGAGTTGCAATTGCGAAGCAAAAATTTATTTAATGCTTCACATTATGCTGTATTACCGCCTGTATCTCTGATCTCTTCATAATACTCATCAAGAATTATTAGAACTGCAAACATGTATGAAATTTTTGCAAAGATTCTTAACTAGCTACATAAGCATATATTCTGGCGCTTTATCTGAATGTTTTAAGTATGATTTCATCTCATTTATGTTTACTGTTGGTAATCACTCGCGTGATCCGAACTAAGATTTAAATTTGTTAATAGTATGAGTTCTAAAATATTCGATGAAAGATTCATCATTGAAATCTGAATTGTTATTTTTCTTATCTTTCTATAACTGATATTTATATAAAAGATCAGAAATATGATTACAGTTGGATTCTTTTCAATTATTTTGTTTTAAATATTTAGTCATTTTGTTTTATTTTGAGCACTTTCATTCAGAAATATTGAATTAAAGTCTGAATTGATAATTTGGATAAATTGGCAAAGAAAAAGGACATGATAGCCTTGACTCTCTATTTTCTTTAACAATATAATGATGACATTTTGCAATATTGTAATTTTGCTCGGAAACAAATAGTGCATGACCACTTGTGGAGATAGAAATTTTTATAGAGATTTCTTTCATTTATACTGTACGATAAAGTAGTGTATGAACATTCATTCGTGCCAAAGTTTCAAAAAAGAAGAATATAGTAGCAGGTTAAGATGTACAAGTCTGCATGAACTGAGTATGAATTTTTAGTTGGTTCATAATTGAAATTAATTTGAGAATTCAATAAGAACCATTATTTCATAATTGTTTCTTGAAATTCAGAAGCATGCTGATAGGTTAGGAAGTAAATCACAACAGAGATGTTTATAAAGCTCCAGCTAAAAATATTTTTAAACAAGTGTAATATTGCACACTGTTCATTAGATTAATTCTAAATTTCCTTGTTATTTTCATGATTACTGAACTTTAATGATAATGATGACTGTTGAATTAGTGAAGCGCCAAATTGAAGAATGGCATAGACTACAGAATCTCGATCATTTCAAAATTTCAAAGAATTTGAAATAAACAATTCATTACAGAAGCTTTTAAACAGACAGTTCTATGTCGTTAGCTGTAGGGAAATGTGCAGAATATTGGAATCTTTTTCCGCAGATTTATTACGCATTATTTAGATGTGAAAAACTGGAAAATGAAGTATCGATGAGTTTTCTAACGCCGATGCCTCATACAAAGAAATCATTGCACGAGCAATTCAGTTTGTTTCATTTGAGAACTGAAAAATTTCGTTCATAAATAATCTAAAAAATGTGATACGATCAGTTTTCATTAAACAAATTATGAATGAATTATATTTAGTATAATCTGGCTTGGCCAAGAATGTACTTGAAGAATTTCGAACCAAGACTTCACGAGAAAATGGTTGTGAAGTCTGATAATTAAAAAAGAAGAATCATAAGCACTTCAGACTTCCCAACGAATTGGAAAATTGAAATTGTCGGCGTAACAAACAGAGAAACTTCCTTTCATTGATTTTGTTGGGTCTAAGAGCAATCTTCTTTAATGAGTGAAAATGGTAATTAATGAATTTCCATTATCCCGGAACATACTTTCAGTTTTGAGTAAATATGTCTGATGTCACTTATTGTGCCATCTCATCCTAGCCTACCAATGATCTTTGCTAAAGCCGTTTATAGTTTCTTCTTTAATCGAAATAGATCTGGCCAGAATCTCCCTAGCTGTATTTTAAGCAGTTATTAAGGAATTAATTCATCAATTTGCTTAGAACATCTATTTTGCAGTTCTTATTGCAGATGGCCTAGGATTTTTTTAAAACTTAAAGTAGCATACAAGTTAGGGAAATTCTGGACAAATTTATTTCTTTGCATTCTTTTCCAAATTTATTGCTCACACCAGACATGAAGGTTTTAAAGGAATGGATGAATAAAATAGAAGTTTGTAAGTTCATTATAGTCCGCAAACAAATGAGTTTATTCAGCCGACTCTAGCAAGGATATAATTTAAAACTCAAGATACGAGATAATGTGTTTCCAGACAATATTCATGCTAACTTCTACAATCAACACGAGTTATCCTTGAAAGCAATTTTACTGCTTCATTGCAGTTGAAGCACCAAAGTTCATTAAGGATGAAATGAGCAATGTCAGTAAAGTATGTGTTCATAAAATATGTAACGTTTTTCTAATCAAGTCTTTCTCCATTTTATCAAGTGCAGCCAATGCTTTGAAAAGTCCTAATATAAAAGGGTCTGGACTTAGTCACACAAATCAATAAGGAGACTAGCAATAGCAACTAGTGAAGTTGCTAGGACCACGCCTCTTTGGTCAACCAGAATATCGATGATCGAGGATTCATTCCTAAGCAAAATGTTGTTCTTAAATTGCAAGGAGCTCTCTTTTTTGCTTCTTTCATTATTATCATTAAATATTTACCAAATAACGATTGCCAATGAAATAACTGAGCTACGAATGCCTGGAGCTGAACCAGTTTTGGTAAGTTAAATCTGCTAGGATAATATCCAACTAGTATCACGGCCTTTTTAGCCTAACTTCATCTTGGTCTTTTTGCTTTAATATTGAATAATAATCTAAATTCTTTCGGATTTTTCACGGCTTATACTTAATCATATTTCAAAAATTGATTTGAAAAATCCGAGGGATTTTTTAAACCATTCTTCTCACCTATTTTATTTGTCACCATATTTTCTGATTTGAAAGTGATTTCCATAACAAGAAACCATGCATTTCCATGCGTCGAGAGAAATTTTAATTCCTGCTGTTTTTTCAGTTTTTGCTAATAATAAAGTCTATCTGCCTATATGATTTAGAATAATATTTCTCGAAAGAATGTTTGAAAATTATTCAAAAAACTCTGCTTTGAATTCAATTTCTTTTTCAATATTACAAAGAAGCAAAAAAAGATAGGCACATTAATCATTTTTTTTCAATTAAAAAGCTTAGAGCAAGCATTAGAGGGAATAATCGAGTTTTCGGCACTTTCATCCACAATATTTTTATTTTTAAGTGAATTCATGCAACAGCAGAAATAAAATAATTAAAGTGCGTCATTAAATTTATGTGCAATCAAAAATAAAGCTTAGGAAAAGAGATAAAGCTTATAAAAAAACCAAAAACATCTATATCGATGAGGAATGATTAAAAGAATGTTTAAGAAATACCCTGGTCGAAGAAAGGTTTCTCTGAGAGCGGATTTGGATTTTGGCCTCACGGAAATGAAAGTGGTCTTCATTAGATCAACAAACTAGAGTTTGAAATTATTACTAATTGAGAATTCATGAATCATTTAATTCTATCAATCTTCGCTTTCAGGACGATTCTTACTTGTGTACAGCGATTGCAATCGATTCCACTGTAGAACATTATATTGGTTAGCTCACTTTTTACATATACTTTATGCAATTTCAATCCTTGACAAAGAAAAGTTGAGATAATGAAAAAGAGACATTTTACATGTTTTTATTAAAACAGCTTTTTGGAAATAAACGGAATCAATTCAATTCATCAGATAATCTATCCACACATAAAGTTTGCTTTTATATGTGTTATTTTCAGTTGGATATAAGCCTTTTGCAACAATGCAGAAGGCTCATCATATGTTGCTGTTTGGATGTAATCAACCAGGGAGTGACGAGGTCATTTGGTCAGTTTTTTAATAGTAATTAACCTTAGTTCATATCCTTAAAGTACAACACAACCAGATCATTTCATCTTATATACGATGATTCATTTAGGTTCATAATGAAATATAACAATGTTTCAGGGATTGTGGAGATATGACAACAGCTGGACCAAACTTTCAACGAGCTCCTGTATGTATCGGTCAGCCGAGCATACTGTATGGATGGGGTAGGGACGCACCTGATTTATATCTTCCAGAAGGTATGCCTCATAACTTAAATTCATCTATTTGTTTAAAATTGAGTGCAATTCCGATTTTGATTCGATGCTTATATATATATATATATATATATATATATATATATATATATCACTATTCTTTAGTCCAGAAATACGAAAGGAAATTAGGGTGATGAATAAAAGTCCGATCAGAAAAAAAAATGCAGGTGTAAGATGACTAAGCGTTATTTTCTAATAAACGAGAATAATATCATTAAGATAAGTTCCGAAAAAAATCGAAGAAAATTGAAAACTTTATGTTAGAGAATTGAGACGATACTTACTATGAAAATCAACATTTTAATGCCTCTAAGAATTTTTCGAATGCTTATCGTGAATATTTTTTGAATAAGATAACTTCGAAACTAGGAAATGTAAAAATGATTCATCGCTAGAAATTGCAAGTTTAGATTACTTAGATAGAACTTACTCGTTTTTCATATATACAGTAAGCATAAGATTCGGGAAGTAGCTAAATTCAACCTCGAAATTTAGTCAGTACTCGCTTTGTTGTAGACTTTATAAAAGCATAAATAGCTTTTTCTTTGAAAACTTTTGTTTCTTACTGTTTAGATTTCAATATTCGGATTTTTCTGTGAAGAATATTTTATTCTTCTAAAGCCATTTGAATAGTTCAATGAATTAAGTATTCATCATTCGAAAAAGATTACGGTGGCTTTTACTTTTCTAATATGACAATCTTCGTGAAAATTTTTTAACCCAATAGCATATGATTAAAGCAGAAATATTGGAACACGTAAAATTTGCAGGCGTCGGATTCAAGGTTGGTGGAAATACAGATGTTCAATATCTCGTACTCCAAGTACATTATAAAAAAAAACTTGGTCCTGACTATTCTGGTATAAGTATCGAATCAACAGTTGGACCGTTACCTAAACGGGCGTCCACCTTGCTGATGGTAACCGGCGGAAAGTTACCTCCAAACAAGAGAGGTATCAGCACTGATAAATCTTAAGCTCTCAAATCGTAGCATTTGTTGCCTTTGGGGCAGAAAAGAATGCGATGGAATAATATCAAATTCTAGAAATATTTTCCCACAACTTCAGATCTGATCTTGCTTTTAACACTTCATTTTACATCTACATATATGGATGCTCAGATAATTTAGAAACATTCGAGACTGCATGCATTGTTGATGAAGATATTGAAATACATCCTTTTGCATTCCGTGCACATACTCATCGCCACGGAGAAAAGGTCAGTTTATTAATTAATTTGTGATAATTGCATAATATGTTTTTTTACAAACAATCTAATAATAACGCCATTGATGGGAACGCCTAAAAATTTTACATTTTAATTTCTCATTTACTACTCGTTCTTCTTTTAAATTAGATCTTCTCAGGTTTCGAATATTTCATAAGCAAAACTTTTTTTCGATTGTGTTTAATTTTTTTCCTTTTCTGAATAAGTTAGCGTGAAAAAATTAGATAAATAAATATTGCAACAGGTTAGTGGATGGGTGGTACGCGAGAATCAGTATGGTCAGGATATCTGGGAGCTAATTGGCGAACGAAATCCTCTCCTGCCACAAATGTTTCAGTCAGTCAAAAAAAATATTACAATTCGGCAAGGCGATGTGGTTGGTTTTTTGAACTCTTTAAATAGTTCTATTGAAAATCCAAGATACTGTTGCTCTCATCCTTAATTTTGCTCTTATTTTTAATTTCTTAAGTAAGTTCCTCAATTTCGACTTCAGTGATTAAACAAACTAATAGAAAGTTAACGATTAGATTCAGGGAAGTAGGGAAAAAGACTGGGTACAAAAATAAGAGCAGAATAAAACTTTCGAAAGTCAGGATTGAATCAAATTTTTCAATTCACTGACAAGAATATGGGAAAGGACATAAAATTATAGTAAAACGTTCGATTAAAATTCGGCGTTTCGATTAATTTATAATTATAATTTATTATTATGAATAATCAAGCCTTTTCAGGTGGCAGCCCGCTGCGTACTGAATAACAAAGAAAATAAGGAATTTACAGTGGGAAATACAGCGAACAACGAGATGTGCAATTATTATCTCATGTATTGGGTTCCGGGAGATCGTATTCTCAGGCAGGAAGTTTTTCCGATTTCATATTCATATTTGCTTCATATTTTGAGTCTTATTCTAATAGTGTTCCTCTCAGTACCAAGTAAACTAAGCAGGGAAGGACAAAGACCGAATAAGATCTCATTCAGGAAACGAAAGATTTTGCGCATAAGTGATCCATGAAGCATTAAAGCTTCATGCTGAAGAGAATACATACATATGGCACAAGTAGATCGACATGGAATGTTCAGGTGATACCTGCATAATAGAAGCACGTAATATTCTTTACTGAAGTGTTGCCTCATGTTAAGAAAGCCTTTTAAAATGGGAAAGACTTCAAAGCTTAAAAGATACTTTTCCAGAGACAATATATGCTATTCACCTGGGCCACCGGAATATTACTGGAGCAGCGAAGCAGAGTTAAACAATATCCCAAAAATATGACAAAAATGAATACAAGTAAAATCGATTCTTTGATGTGAAAAAGAACTTTACAGTCACCCGTCTCCTCTTGTCTCATCTATATCTGTTAAATAAAAATATTTTATGCAAAATCTGTGACGAATAATATCTTTTTGCTTCCAACAATTTTCCCAACTAAAGTCGCGCACTAGTAAGATGAGCGAATAGGAACAACAAAGATTTTTTTCTTCCCTTTTCAGAGGATCAGAAGCACATATCTCTAGTTCCTCATCGGAAAGAAATCTTATGGAAATGCGAACTGACATTAAGATGACTGATTTTCTTCTTTAACCCAATATGACGAGCACACAATGCATTACTCGTTCAGGTATTTGAGAAACTGCTCAGAAATTAAGTTCTAGGAACAGTGAAACGCTGAGTTACTTCACATAAAACTTTTCAGTGGAATGATATCAAATTAGGAATGAAAACAATAAGGAAGCTGACTATTTCATGCATGAGTAATACGCTGGCAAGAAAAATAGAATTAATTCAAAGAGAGGAAGAAAGATAAACAAGATAGTAAGCTAAGTCTATGAATAATTGTGGTTTTACCCATAACGTGATCAAATAAATGTTAATCGCATATGTTTTATAAGCATCAAAAATCACTTCTCCTCTATCTTCTAAAACCTGTTACCAAGCATTCTCTCGCTCTGAAGTTTCTGACAATCGCTGTCGATCGTGTAGTGTTCATTTTCATTCGTTGGCCACGCAACTGAATTATCGAATTTGTAATCAAACTCTGAATAACTCGTCAAACGTGTAATCCTTGCTGTTACGTTAAAAAAATAATTTACGATGCTTGTTCAAAAGACTATTCTTTTCATCGAAAAGAAAGATCTGGAACATGACAAATGATGTTTTTTTGTTACAGAATAATATTCAAGCTGCTTTAAAATTAAGATCATACGCAGAATGAATTTCCAGAAAAATTCCTCTCTAAACGTCGTGAAAGTGAAATTTGGGGACTGACTGGAATTTGGTATAAATGATTTTGTTGTTCTATTTCTTCCCTTGCCGACTTAACATTTATCATTAAGCTGGCCGACATAGTTCCCGTCGTGGAACTAAAAAATTATCGTGAAAGTAGTTTGTGGAAGGCTTTTTTGTTGGGGATTGGAATTTGTATAAATGATTTTGTTTTGAATGAAATCCTTGAAACCATGAATTTTATTTATTGCAACTATGATATATAATGAATCGATGAATCCTCCTAGATAATAATCTTTTTTATAGTGAAGTTATTACTCCATATTACCATAGCAACATAATTTACTAAAATAAGTTAATTGGAGAGCATAAATGAAAAATTTAGAAATAAATGCCAGATTTTCTACGATGATATAAGGCGAAATGATGAAATATCGAAAAGAATAAAAAGAAATTATTCAACACAACTAACGGTTCACATCTGGTTAAGCAACTGTTGCAGGGAAAGAAGAGAATCCTACATCCTATTTTTCAGGAAGACAATGGATTCCTGGAAAACTTCACTTAAAAAACACTTCGTTAGAGCAAGTAGCATACTTTAAAAAATAATTTAACTACAACGAAACGGAACAAAATCTTTCGAGTGTTTTTATTTTTGCAAAAAAGATCCGTAGGAATAATAACGGTCCATCAGTCTACACAGTATTATTTCGAATTCCAAGCACTGCAGACATTTAGTAGAAAAAGAAACAATAGGTGGAACCGTATATGAAGTGTGCATAATCAAAATTAATTTTCTGCTCTATGCTTAAAGAATTCATTGAAGCATTGTGATTAGTTACTACCTGCAAAGAACAAAACCTTTTTGCATCTAAATGACAATAACCAAATCTCAATAAAAATTTATTTTTATAAACTCTTACTGCAGAAAATTTCAAATTATTAAAAAGAAAAAGAGATATTCATAAACAGCATAGAAAATAATAAAACATATTTCATATACAATAATCTCAGATTCTGAATTTGAAAAAGCGTTCAAATATACAAAAATAATAACATGAAAATGATATTTATGATATAAAATTTCATGTTAGCAACCGTGCCTTTTTTAATTGATAATATGTACAATGTTATATGAAATACATATTCGGGGTATCCGGATTAAGAGTGAAATTTTGTTCAAGCATATGAACACTGAGATCACTTCCTAATACTTCACCCATTCGTCTGAAATATTGAAATCATCAAAATTGAATCAAAACTGGTAATTGCAATCTACAGCGACATTTAATAGATCAGCAAAAGTAGAAGGTCAAAATGCAAAAGATTTCAAATTTCTTGAAATATCAGGAAATTTACAACTGTTTTAATCTCATACGATGTAAAAGTTCATCAATAACATTATTATGAATCACATAATAACGTTATGTTTTTTGATTTCTGTATATTAATATCAAAAATTTGAATCTGCTCTTGTTATCTATCTTCTTTTAGTAATTGTAAAAGAAAATTACATAGCAGCTAAAAAAGGTTTATAGATTTCTGAAAGCAATACTGCAACAGTCCTGAATAAATCTTCATTTTTTTATCAAAAAAACTAAAAAATTTATATTTCTGAATCGGAAAACCCACGCATATTTCAAAAGATATTTTGCTCGATCGCAGGCTAAATGGGCATAATAAACAGGAGCTGGTATTGAAACTGATTTATTGCATCGAGCGTACACGTGACATAAAGCATAAACCAGTTGCTGAAGAGTACAGAAAACGCCATTAAAACAATCACACTGACATGAGTATAAACCAATGAGAATATTACAAATTTTTTATAAACCTAATAAAAAGATGCTAGTGTATGCAGCAAAATTTTCTTCTTTTAAGTCGAAGTTCAAAAATTTTTTTATAGAGTCTAAATATCCACGTAACAAACAATCAATTAACCCAAATGTGATTAGCTAAGAATTAAAAACTAACCTGCCATTCATCTGCAGATAAATGCCATGAATCATAGAGAACAATGTAATGAGCTGGCCTTGATGTTCCCTAAAATGCCCTATGTACGTTCTGAATTTCAGCAAAATTCAGACAGTATGTTCATCCATTCTTTATACTATACATTTTAGAAAGTAAAGTACTATGAAACTTTAAGAACTGTTGCACTTATATATTTCATCAGAATTTTGAAAGAATGCTCATTAGAGCAACTATCACAATAAATTCTAAAAAAAAAGTAAAAGTGTTCAGTAAATTAGCAGTAAATCGCAGTAGCGAAAACCGAAGTATTGCAATTACTATGTGAACGCTAGAAGGAAACAGAAATGAAAAATATAAAAGATAGGAAATATACAATAGCACCACGATGTGAACAGAGATAGAAATCAAATCGTAGCGGACTCGTTATCGTGCTATCAACGACTGTTCCTGGTGGTACATTTCCTTTGTCCCTGAAAAGTGAGATAAAAAACTGTAAAAACAGAGTTGTAAAATTTAATAAGTGGACAGTTGCAGTGAATATTTCTTCCATTACTTCTGCAAAAATAACAGCCCAGAAAATTCTGGTGTGAATATAAAAATAAATTATTATACATAAATCAACCCCACATCCACAATACAGATTATTACTTCCATTCTTAACTGTGGAATTTTGAAAGATTCAGCATATCTTTTAATTCATTCATCTTATTTTAGAATTTAGATTTGTCTTAGTAACAGTACATATCATAAGCTTTCTTTGCATTTTTCATTACTTTAGAAAATATTTCCCACCATCGCAAGTCTTGTTGAATGAAACGAGTGTGATGTTTTTTTTGTACTACAATATAAGAAATTGTTGGATCATAGAATCGATCTAGCTGATGTATAGCTGTTTTCAGGCATAATAACTCTTCGTTCATAACGTCTAAAAATTCAGAGTCCGAAACACCATCACTAAAATGATGTTGACATAAAGAGAATTACGGATATTTGTAAGAGATGCAAAAAAAAAAAAAAAAAAAAAAAAAAAAAAAAAAAAAAAAAAAAATGTACAAATTTTAAATATATATGATT
>KZ271577.1:25103-46796 GCA_002249935.1 Onchocerca flexuosa
AAAAAAAAAAAAAAAAAAAAAAAAAAAAAAAAAAAAAAAAAAAAAAAAAAAAAAAAAAAAAAAAGAAAATAGAATGTACAAATTTTAAATATATATGATTATATAAGTTGTAAATCAAATACCAAAAAAGGAAAATGAAAAATTATGCTAGTAGTAGATAAAAATTACGAGTTAAATTATAAAATACTTTCATCTTAAAATATTTATATGAAGAATGAACTATAATATTGGAAAAGCTTACCGAAATACCACTATATGGTGCGGTTTACAATTTGCTTCTGCATTAAACTCCATAATACGTGTTCGGAACGCATCCACGGCATACGTTATTATTTCCATTCCTGATTGTGGTATTTTAAAAGATGCTGCATATCTAAAAAATAATTGTGAAGAAAAAAGAAAATAAAATAAAACAAATGACGTATAAAAGCCAAAATATCTACACATATTTATTTAAAAAACATGTTAATAAAAGAACTGTTATACACAGAAGAATTTATCCTTTAATCTCTTAGAAGTTAGAGAGATGGTCAGACCACTTATTTGTTTAAGTAAACAACAAACCTTGTCGCGCCAACATTTAGCGACCCAACAATAGCAGCAATAGATGATGCCGATGGATCACCTGATGGTGGATGAGTAACATCGATACCTATGAATAGTGTTGGAGCTTCTCCATCAGTAAATTTTTCCCAACTGAAAAAAAAAATCTTAAATGATTCTTAAAAATACTTTTAATATAACAAAAAAAGGATATATGACCTCTATGTTTTTCATTTCTCATATTTTTTTTCACAATAAAATTTTTCACGGATTAAAAGCACCGTAAAAAGATTGAAAAGATCAAACAGTGTGCATTTTTTTAATATTCAACCTCTACAACTAAATATTCAAAACATAGAATATCGAAATTACTAGTTCTGGTTCCTTGCCACTTCGTTGTTAATGCCATTCAATTTAACGTTTATTTTCAAGCATATATTGTGAGACACAGCATTATGCTCTGGATTTCCACGCATTTTGAGAAATGTTTCGGCAAGAATTACTTGACATGCGATTCCTTCCTCTTTATCACATGTCACCTTTATTCGTCCTACAAAGAAGTTAGATATTTCATCAATATTAAATGCGCTATTATCATATCAGCGAAATTCTCAACATACCATACGTTTCATCATTCTTCTCCGCAGTGATGAAGATCATCAGCGGCTTCAGCGTTTTTTTTTCTAATCCATTACATACTTCTTTGAAACTGCGGACATAAGTATCAGCTTCTTCACTGCGTGTATCCCAATTATATATTTCAACATTATCTGCTCCAAAATTTTCCTCGACAAATTTCATACCGAAGAATTTGCAAGTATGAATTAAGGTATTGAATGATCCCCTGAAATTTTAAATTATGATGTACAACCTATCAAAACTATTTATTTACTGAATAAATGACCTAGTTCTGATTCAAAATGAAATAAATACCGAAAATTCTCCATATTAATTGCTTGATCAACGAATACAACAGCGAAAATAACATCACTAGCGGTTTGAAAGAAACCATCATTTAAACGCCAAGAACCGTTCGTCGCTGGCAATTCGATTTTCTGTAAATTTCCATTCCAATGCTTAACAAGAACAAGCTTTTTTCAATTTAAAAACCGCTTTATTCTGATTGATAAAAGTACAAAAAATTTTATCTAAAATTTCTGACAAGTCTCTTATGCTCTTTCAAACTTAGATCATTCGAAAAAGGAAAAGTCCTCTCATAAGCGATGATTCACAAGAAAGGAAGCAATAACAAAAGTCGTAAATAATTACGGCTTATCCTCAACTAAAAATAACTAAAGATAGAATTCAAATCGAACATACCTTAAATTTGATCACAGGTGATGGCAAAACGCGACCAAGGATTCGTACTGATTCCGGGGCTCCACCACTGATAAACGGAAAATTGATTCCAAACTGTTGAATGAATTCATCATCGGTAGATATTCTCATTCCTTTTAGAAACCAATCGATTTTTTGGAATCTCACTAAAGGACTCAGTGCCGTACCCTCAAAAACAAAGAAAAGATGCAAGAATATACAATAAATAAAAATGACTTCTAATAAAAATGCAAAAGAAATTTTATCCATTGGAAAATTACTGAATGACAATAACAGCTCTAAAATTTTTCAGTGCCGAATTTTTACATAGGTTCTATTATGTTTTCTTTACAGAAAAATAAATTCTAGATTGAAGAACCCCATTGTCTCAAAATACATTTAGCATTACTTAACCAAATATTACTTACTAATCTCACCATATGTGCTCTAAAATCTTTCAACATATTACTCTTTCTGCTTTTGTCTGTTTTCTATTACCACAATGCTTTGATTAGGTCATGATTAATAGATATTGTTAATTATATTTTCTAAACTGTTCATTTCTTTCAAACAAAATATTCCTAACACTTGGTCTATTTGGATGAAACATGTTTTAAAGAAAAATGGCCGGTGCAGCTTAATGTTGTTCTCTTACTCTGATCAATTTTGCGATTTGAAACGGTGTCAGACGTTTTTTCACACGCTGCACTTTATCAGATAGTCGTAAAAGCTCCATCGGGAAATAATCTTTCCTTGTTGCTCTGCCACAGTGTAATATCGGAAGGTTCGGATATTTCAAATATATATCTAAACTGCGAAATTTGAGATAATTGATAAAAATGTAAGGGAAAAATAATTGCTACGATATAAAATATGTTCAATTATGTGAACATGCAATAACTCGAGACCAAACTTATCTTACATAAATGCAAAGTTTGAAAAAAAAAAAAAGCAAACTACTTTTATAGCGATTGAAATATTCTTCGACTGTCAATTCTTCCATAAAATCTCCGTTTCGATATATTTTAAATCTAAAATTCAACCCATCAGCAATAAATTATGAAAGCATGGAAAGATGACAGAGTACGTAATTAGATTAAAATAAATTAACCTTTGTATTCGTGCAGGTAATCCGACATCAATAAACTTGACATGTCTGTCATCATAAGTTAATTTCAGCATTAAACCTAAAAACTTTTTACTTTGAACTTCTGAAGATGCTTCAAACAACTGGGAAATAAAGTATAACATAATCCAGACATTCATTATTTATGAACCTTAAGATAACAGTTCAGTTAATTACCAGAAAAGTTACTGATATGAATCAAATCTCTATCAGTATTTAAAAAAAAAAAAAGAGCTATCATCTAATCGATAATGATAGTTTGGAGTTTGCCCACAACCACAACTAACAACAAAAGCTCTACAACACATATAATACTATATTTGGATTCTCTACAGGCAAATATAAGTATATTAACAAATAATTCATTGCTGAAATCTAAAAAAAAAAAAATCTACAGAGTACAGAGAGACAAATGATCAAATAAAGCCAAAATTCACCTTTCAATGCATCCTTCAACTGCTGCCTTTGATTAGCAGACAATGCAAAATTTTCACTTATTACTGCACTGATATCGTATGGCCTTCTTCGGCTTACAAATTCATTTAAGACTGCCAAATAGAAATCAATTAACCACATGTCGACTTTATAAAATACTTTTGTGGACACTGAAATGATCATAATATTGAATGCATACTTGCAAAAAAAAAAAAAAAAAAAAAGAAAAGAAAACATTTGATTTATTACACAAAATATCAAACAGAGAAATTTAGTTGATAAATGGAAATAAGACATCACCTAAAGCATGTTCTAGAGTCAATTTAATTATACAATATAGTGACTGTGGACTTATTTCATCTGTCTAAAATACATCAGATAACTTACTAACCATCTACATTTAGCATAAGTCCTTTTTCACAGCGTTTTACAGCACTGTATAGTCCAGTCCATGCCTCCATTCCCGGACCCATATTTAAAATGTTTCCACTTGGCTTCATATACATACATTGATTAAACGGATAAAAACTCGAAGCCATACTCCTAAATTTGCATGAAGTAAATCATAAACAAGAAGAATTTATAGTTTCTATCAAAAAATGAGTTGCATGTAAAAAAAATGCATCGATTAAAATAAAAATTTAAGAGTCAAAAGTTTAAAAATGTCATATTTCAGAGATTTTGGTATAATTTGTCTTTTATCTCTAAATAAATTTTACAAATATAAGCGCACTTACATACAAGGGCAGCGCACTTGTTGACTCATCAAACAATCTAAAAATTGCATACTTGCCCGAAAATTTGGAAACTGCTCATCGATATTGAGAGTAAAACAATTGGTAAGTGATATAAGAACTGAGAAGGATATATCAGTAGACTGAAAAGCAACAAATTTTTTAATTAATAAATAACAAAAAGAGAGAAGAAATAATGAACACTGGATTGGTTATAAAGATCAACGTAGCAACTACATCAAGCACTGCAGGAAGGACAAATCACAAATTGTATGTCACCATCTTATATTTTAGATATTCACAACAGAGATTATAAAAAATTCAGCGATTTTCAAACTTCTAGAAATTAATAAATTTGGAGTACATACTTTCAAACCAGGTTTTGCTTTTGTGAGTAAGTGAAGTTCCAACGTTGGCTTTAATTTACAAGAAGAATAAAGAGCGTGACAATCATCATACACCAGAGAATATCCTGTACCAAATATTTCTTCATTATTCGAAATGACTTTCCAAAATATCTCACGACAAATATCTCTGAAAAATAGTTTCGTTTTCTGCAACATCTCCAACTTTTCTATTTTGTAAAGATAACAATGAGAAAATAAGAAATAAAAAAAAGTATTTTCAATAAACAATGACAAAGTTATAATGTTATATCTATCTATTGCCAATAATTTCAAATGATTTGCAAAAGCCATGAAGACAACATAATAATATTTTTGATTCACCAATAATAATTCTTAAAGTTTGGTTGGAGCATTAAGTGAATGCGAGGTGCTGGCTGAAGCAATCTTTTCAATTAACTGTAATACTGCAATCTTATCATGTTATGAAATGTGTATAATGCATTTCAGAAAAAAGACGATATGACAAATAATTTTTATGAGTAAAAACCGTTTTAAATTAAAATCAATTTAAATAATACCTGTCTTCCACCACAAGTTTGCCCTTCTTAGTTATTTTCAAAACATCTACATGATAGCAATAAATTTGCAGAGAAGAAGGTACTTCCAAGAGCTTAAAGTTGGCCATCAGTTCAATATGCTCACCCAATTCTCCATGGTTTGGTCTACGCACCAATTCTCCGATTCGTTTATGCTAAACTTTCATCATCTTCAAACTTTAGAATAAACTGAAATGAAAACAATTTTCAAACTCCTAAACCAGCAATCATTTTTCCTATTCATTCTTCCATATACTTTTACATAAGGAAAAAAACTTTTATTCCTGATTTATCTAAACCTCACTAAAAAACAAAATCAAGAAATACCTTTTCATCAAGTTTCTGTCCAATTCTAGCAGATTCACCGCTAAAAGTTTCAAACTTTGATTGTTTATCGCGTCCATGTCCTTTTCCCACTGTAAACAGATCGTTCAATTTAACTAGCAAGTGCAGTAATTTATTGTATTGATAACACAAATAAATGAATATGAAGATTCGGCTATACTGACATGTAATGATTGTAAAGAGAAGTATTGTAAGGTTATGAGAAAGAACTTATTTTTATGATGGACGTTCATTTCAAACTGTTACTCGCTGAAGGCTACTACTAGTGATAATTAATAGATAAGTCTCATAATCTGACTAACATAAACAACATCAATCGAGATAAATGTCCCAAATTAGAATTGTGATCTTAAAAAAGATATGCATACCTGAGGGGCTGGTGATGGCTTCTGCGCTTTTTTTTGCTCTTCCTCTTCCTCTTCCTTTCATAACGGTGTTTTGCTCTGAAAGGAATGAAATACCTGATCGTTGAAATATTTCGACTTTTTTCCTTAACAAAGAATTCGATAATGCCTCCAAATAATCTGTATAATTCTTTACTTAATGTTCGATCATATTTTTCTTGAACCAGTCCAAACAGCAAAATCAAACCTCAAACTTCCACCGTTGCGACCTCTGCCATTATTTTTCTCATTAGCTTGAGCCAGCAAGGGATGAGGAAATCAGAATTCACCAACCATGCCATCTTTACCTCCCTTTCCGTCTAGCTGCCTTAACTCTCCCTCTCTTTCTTTTTCTCTGGAGACATCCCCCTCACCTTCGCCTTTCTTGCTATCATAAAAACAACTCATTAAAAATGTGCGACATCAAAAACTATCAGAATAGAAGAAATAAACTCAAAAGAACGATTTACATAATGAAATAATAACAGAGAGACTAAGGAGATCATTTGGTGGAACATATCGCTTTGAATGGCGCCATTTTAATCAATAATATACGATATGTTATCAATTTCTGAACATCTTCGAGCATCTCTGCGACATCTTCAACTCTCAAAGATGATACCGTAGTCCGTCGATCATGCTCGACTACAATAAATCTTGTCATTATCCATTCCATGTCAAAACTTTCGCATTTCTTCTCTTTTATCTCTTCGCAGAAAACAGCAATTTATAACATTTTCTACTCCTTGTACGCTCAGTTATATAATTCTAGGTCATTGCACTTCGTTAGATAAAAATCCTAAACCATTAGCGATCAAACCACCGGATAGTAGGGAAATGACCAATCCTCAACAACACTATTAAAAATTCACTGATTTTTCAATGGCGTCGTTAAATAGGATTGCACCATTTCGAACCATTTGAAACCATTGAATTCACAGGAAATGCTTTTTTTGTAAAAGCAGTATTTCGCGAATTGTAATCAAAAAACTTCAGGGATAAATTCAGAAGTGCGGGACAAAATCAATAAAAAAGGTGGCATCTCGACGCTGTTCAAAATGGCACCGCTTCACAACACTTTCATCAGTGCTTTATGGACAACAATTAACGAAAAAAATATGGTTGCAGCAAAAAAAATCGCTGTTTCTCTATCATAAAAATGTTAAAACACCAAATTGTACTTGTTTTTGCAAAATTACAGAATTTGAAAAGTCAATATATGATCATTGGAAATAATATCAAGTTGTGACAAATGCTGAACGATCATATTTTTGATCTGAAAATCCAAAATTCCTTCAAATCAAAAAAGTAACGAACAAGTCAAATCGAGGACTGCTTCAAGAAAATCAACAAGAAGGATTGTCACTGCTGCAGAGGACATTTTTATTTCATGGTTGTTTTCTTTAAAATATCATTTCTTCTTATAAGTTGGAGATAAATGAACTGCATTTGTCCACCGATGTATTAAATTAACTTGCTGAACCCGGCCAGCGGAGCTTGGCCGATCCAGCTAGCCCAGCTGATCAATATAAAAAAAAATGTCAATGTTCGTTTGTTGAAAAATCTTAACCTCCTGAAGTTCTTAAACACGCGTCTATTTATATCAGTGCAAAATCTAAGATCTCTGAAAAATTTCAATCTATTGTTTTGAAATTTCGATACAAAGTTGCATTCGAATACGCGCATGTTTTTAGTGTTGGGAAATAAAACTAATCCTTTGTAATTTGATTTGTAGTTTGGTTAGATTGGAAACTGATTCTTGCTATTGTGATTAGGCTAAGTCAGCAATAAGTGTGATGAGGTTTTTTGTGTCTTTTGTGACAGAGATGAATGCTGTTGAGAAATGTTTTATTAATTGATGAAGAGTGCTTCTTCGTAACAAATAATTTCAGAGAAGAGCCAGGCAAATTAATCACTGGATTATTCTTTTTTTTGTCGATAATAGGGAAGAATGATATTTAAGTGGATTGTCGAATTGTTGCTATTGTTGCGTCGCTTTGAACTGTCGAATTGTAACCCTTAGAACTCTGAACTGTTGCTGTCGCTGCGTCGATCTTTGTCGTTTATCTGTGAATTGAAGCGTTTTGGTGATAAATATGTTTGTCGTCCCTTTAAAGTATGTAGTGCCACTTGACCTATAGTATTTTTTGTTTGCAATGATTGTCGTGATGCTATTTGACATCTTTTAGCTTTTGCCCAATCTAATATGTTTAATTTCACATACATGTGAGCATACAATATTTTTTTGTTATTCCATTGCCTGTATAGATATAGAGATAATCTAGTTTGTCAATTCTAGAACACGCAACATATAATTAATTATCCATGTGAGAAGCAATCGGTCTCTAGATCTAAAACGCACAATTCCAAAGATTAGCATAGAGATTTGTTGATGGTGAATGTAAACGCCAATTTTATTAGGAATTGCAATTTCTTAAATTGAAATGGCATATCCATTGGAATCATAGGAATGCGAGGATTAAGAACATCTTCACCTTTGAAAGGTCCTGTAAAGGTTGTTACCTCTACGAAATTACTCATTAATTTTTTTAATCCAAGCCGCGTGACGTTGCAAAGTTTTGGTTGGTTGATATTTCGCAACATAATAATTGGCATGCGGATTTTCAATTGCATTACGTGCTGTGGCTTCCTGGCAAATCGACTGAATTCAAAAATTCTATTGAATAATTAACCTCTTCATCTGTTTCCACAATAGTGTAGATAGACTTATATGTGACTATCTCGTTTTGAATGTTTGACTGTATAATATTGTTAAGTCCGTCGACGTCTTTATTCTTGTCCGCAAGAATAGCTCGTACACTAAGCCAATCGTGATTCGTATAATTGGTTTGAATATTGGGAAATACTTTTCCAACCAAATCCTCTTTTGACGTTATTAAATTACGGAAGTTATAAGGTTATGAAATTTGTCCTGTGGTCTGCCAACCGGCATCTTTTCTTTCCCAATTCCCAACAACTAATGTAAGAATATTCCAATTGATCGATCGTTTTGCAGCTGAAACGCATATTTGTAGTTAATTTTAACGTCTTTACATATTGCCACAAAGTAGAATACTTCAAGCAAGCATTTATTTCGCCCGCTTGAGGAATTACAGGTAATATTTGCTTGAAATCTCCTGCAAGCAATAATTAATGCGTTACCAAATGGTCTAATATTTCTACGCAAATCTTGCTATCATCGATCAAGAACTTCAATTGATTTTTTGTGCGTCATTGTATATTCATCTCAAACAATAATTTTTTTTTTTTTGTTTGCATTTCTGCAATACTTTCTCATGCCGGTTGTTTTGGAAATGTCGCATGTGGGAGTTTCAATGAACTGCATGCTCAGTAGGAATTCAAAGCGGAATGAACAATTCGTCCACCTGGTAGCAATGTTGCAGCTATTCCGGACGATGCAGAGCTAAGGATATGCCATTTTGGAATCGAATTGTTGCTAGAATCAATCTAATTAGGAAAGTTTTACCAGTTCCCCCTGGAGCATCTAAAAAGAAGATATGTGCAAGTCCCTTATTTCTCCAATTCCTTTATTGACAATTTGCATTATTTGGTTGTAAAAATCTTTTTGCTCAAACATTAGCTTAAGAAAATTTGATTTCACATATGACAAAAGATCAATCACGTTGTAATTTTGTGCACGAAGCAATTCTACATCAAACGAATCAATAGCAATCGATTCGGTAATGGCATTCTCAATTGATCGAGAACTTTGTTCGCGATTTGTAAGCACAAGTTATAGATAGATGGATAAAAATAAACAAATAAAGATATAATATGAATAAAATTTAAAAAAGAAAGGAATTAGTATAAATTGTATTAAATTATAAGTCATCAATACTTCTGATGGATTTGAATATTTAATCTATGGAAAAATGAAGAAAGTTATGAGTTAATATTTTAACATTAAATTTACATCAAATGAAGTTAAATCAAAATTAAGTCGGAGAAGAATAACTGAGCAAAAAGCTTAATCCTAAGGAATATTTAGAATTACTGTAATAAAATTTCTTTAGATTAAATTGATGCCTTTTTCAAACAAATTAAGCTAATTTTTATTAAAGAAAAAAATTTGAAATTCGAAATTTAACAGATATTTAAAAGTTTTTTTTTTTCAAATTCGTTACAAATGCAAAAATTTTTAAATGCATCTGCCATATCAGAAAGCATTTTAATTATCATTTTTCTCCTTTTTTCCTTTGATAAATCCACGTAATAAGCATAGCAATAGAGAGAGAGAGAGAGAAAGAGAGAGAATGGGAGAAAATAAGGAAGGCGGAGTCAATAAACTCCGCCTCTCATTTACTTTTAGTTGTCACGATCATGACACGTGAAAAAAACTAAGAATGCTTGTATAAAAACACGCTTCTCTTCGAATGCAAGGTTGTGTCAAAATTTGAAAGTAATCAATGCAGAACTTCGGAGTTTTGTGAGAAAGAACGAGCACTAACATTTTTATTTATATAGATTAGCAATGTAGAGCCAGAAGATAATTTTTGATCTCTGTATAGAGAGAAGAAGAAAGGAAATAACTATGGACAGCTCGAATTATCCTCTTTTATTTCTTTGCTTTTAGCTTCTCTCTCTTTGATGAAACTAATTAATGCAAATTATGAAAGCGAGATATTAAATTCATCTTCCATCATATTGTGGAAACTGTGGCCTAAATCAAATCGAGCAAATAGATTGGATTAATAGATGTATTTTTGACTAGTTATCCTTATTCAAGTTTTAAATTTATTTTATATTTGTTCACCTTTAAAAACATAAATCATTCGCTAAATTGAAAGAGACGATTCTACATCATTTCTGCAAACTTCATAAACAAGGTGATGTCTAAAAGTTTGCATAAAAATCAAAATTTTATGCTGAATCAAAAATTTTTAAGTAAAACAACTATTATTGCAGACTTAATTGAAGGTCAACTAATTAATAATTTTAAAGATATGCAAAAATTCATTTATGTTCGACTTTAATTTCAAATCTCAACGCATTATGCGCTGCGCATGAAAAACACTCCAGAGAAAGTTCGAAACATTAAGTGCAGTATGACCGCTTTGTCTATTTGTCGTTGCACCATATGATGATGCCATACAAAATGCTAACTGAGAATAGCGAGTTAATTCATCCATAAAAGCAAAATTGTGATGCATTGATATTCATTGCTTGTATCGAAATCCTTGTACTCGGTTTATTTGTGCTCGGTCGTTTTGGTGCTGGAAAGATGGTAAAGGAATTTGAGGATACTTGGTCATATAATACAATTGGTTCACCCTTTCCGGATAATCCTGTTAGGGTCAAGGGTCAGCAGAATATGTATGTTGCACTGTGGTACAAATTTGGCAAGCCAATCCATGGACGAGCCTGGAACAATAATGGGAATGTAGAATGTTCATTCCCGTATAGCAAGGTTTGCGTAACACTCTGTGCCTCATCTCTAAGTGGTACAAGAATTGCAAGAATATTCAATAAAGTTTGGAGTTTTCAAGCTTTTCGCAGAATCAACTATATACAAAAGAGATACAACTATATACAAAAGATGACGATATTATATAAATTAGTAACGACAAAGTAAACATATATTTGTCAATTGTGCAAATTTATGTCTACTTTCATTCACTTTAGGAGTATTTTTCTAATACGCTTAGTACAAACTTGTAAAAAGTATTTTGTAATTTTTCCTTTTTTAAAAGAATTGTTTTTTTGTCACAAGAATTGTGCAAAATAAAATTGAATTTCGCAGGTGGAACTAACAGGAGCTCGTGATTTGGGTGGACAAATCCAAATTCTAACATGTAGCGAACAAGATCCAATGGAGCAATTCAAAAAAAGTTCTTTTTGGTATGAATGGCGTCCATACAAAGACCGTGAGAATGATCAACTTCTGCAATTGGTGCGTTGTGGTCAGTCAACTCCGGTGTTAATGAAAACGAAGGACGGAAAGGATTTGCTTGGGTACATTGACATGGATAAGGAGATCGGCAATGTTGGTTACAACGGTAAAAATGAAACACTTTCAGGTGGCGAAATTCAGGTAATATTGCAAATATATGTAAAAACCATACACCAATCTATGCAAATTACGATAGTAATGTAATTTTGTCAAGTTCAAATGACCTTGTGTTATGATAAAAAAGAGATGATTGTACAAGAAAGGGCACGCAAATAATTTGCGTTGTTGTAAATTATTTCATTACGTCTTGTTGTTCTTCTAGTAATTATTACTATAAGTATATAGAATTTGCTGGTCCTATTTCGAAATATTAAAGCTCCGCCAACTGGTATTAAGATTTATGAAGATACATGGATTGATCTCAAATACCGTGATCCATTTCCGGCAGCGAAAAACCCGATTCCTGTAAGTTAAACAACACAATTTATTTATCCTATTTTTATCTCTCTCTTCCGCTAACTTTTATAAACGATGCTTAGCTATCATCGTTTAGGGTGGTGGTCGTAAACTGAAAAATGATGACGGCTCAGAGACATTCAGCTATGTAGCATTGTGGTATAAGCATGGCGAACCGGTTTTCGGGCGAGCTTATCCAGATCCGGCCCAAAAAACTCTGGCACATTTCGGCTGGAATGGCCAGGAAAATTCGGGTGCAGAACTTGGATCCATGCAAATGATTGTTATTCCGCAGCCTGAAAATGTTAGAACTATGAATATGAACTTCGAATTATACAGTCAATATCTGAACTTATAAGGGATTTATCCAATTATATTCTGATTTTGAGTACAACTTATATAGGAAAATGAAACTAGGCTTTAAAAGATTTGAGTGAAATGCATCGTTATATAATTGTCTTACGCAAATGCAGCTTGGTTTCGAATATAAATGGATGCCGTACAAGGAAGTCAAGGGTAGTGCTGGTCCATTCAAACCTCTGCACGTCGGCAATTGCGTTCCATGTGTATTGAAAACGCCGAAAGGTGCTGAACTGCTAGGAAATTTACATATGGCTATGGAAAAAGCAACAGCTGGCTTCGGCGGTAAAGATGCAGCGGTAGTTGGACCAGCTGTTTTGGATTTCTTAGTGTTGTGTCGAAATGGGTACAAATGAAGACAAGTCCTTTCAGAAGAGGACGAATGTGCTAATGGACTATGTAATTGTAACAAATAACAAGCTTCAACTCGTATCGATAAAGTGATGCCTTCATCTTCACATTGATAATAATAATTATCACTTATTAGTCATTGCTGCTAATTTTGGGTGTAAAAACTAATTGGACAATGCTGATAAAAAAAGTTTTGCTCAAATTACAACTTCCTTGAAGTAACATCAAAGACTGTACTTGTTTTATCCAAATGACATGTACCGAATGGATCTTCATGGTTTAATGTTGTCCAGATTGGGTGAAAATTTGAAAGAATCCTAGCTTACTTAAATGAAATGTGGCGATGAAAATGCTCGATATCATATTATTTTTAAATAAGCATATCAACTTATGGACTTTATTTCGATAAGTTTTCATCCTAATAAGTTTTTCTTTGGTTGCTGTCATTCAATAAATTTTCTTCAAGTTAAGAAATTGTCACCTTTGAAATTGTCGATTATAGCTCCCGAATTTTGACGGAAATGACAATGACGAAATAACAATGACAATTTCATTTTAGAGGATCATGATCATTTTATTGATTTTAATCATCATCCTCTATAAGCATCCAAGCTGATCATGTCTTTTTCGTCGTATTTTACTTGGTCTGCTATGGAAGAGTTGCTTAGTAGCTTTGTGTTCCAATACAGTCACGTCCACAAACTTATTTTTGAAAAACCTAGGCCAAATACAAATAGAAAATTCTTTTTTGGAGCCGTTAATCCATTTTGATTTAGGCAAGTCATATACTGTAACTTCACATTTTTAACGAAAACCTTTGCATTCTCTAGTCACAATGGGTATTAATGTCTCGACCTGAAAGGAAACATTAGTCTTGTTTAGGAATTTCATATTTTATATGAATTGTCTGTGACTAATCCAATAAGATGCTTTTTTATTATTATGTATATTAGCTATATCCTGCCATACTTCGTGTGGTCAGCTACAGCTAGTCTATATAAATAAGAATGTAAATGTTCATTTGTTCAAAATCTTAAATCTCCGAAATTTCTTAAACAGCGTCCATCTATATCAGTGCAAAATCTAAGGTCTCTGAAAAATTTCAATCTATTGTTTTGAAATTTCGATACAAAGTTGCATTCGAATACGCACATGTTTCTATTTATTTACATACGTTGCTGTAGCTCAGTTTAGTTAAATAGAAAAAAAAGAAAAGAGAAAGCTCACTTTTTAATGTTGGGGAAAATTAATTTCATAATGCTTGTGGTGGGTATATAATATTTTTTTTTTTTTGTTGTTCCATTGTCTGTGTAGACATAGAGATTGTCTGGTTTGCCGATTCTAGAACACACAACATGTAATCATTTATGCGAGAAGCAATCCGTCGCCGGATCTAAATCGCACAATTCTAAAGATTGATCCTGAGCTTCGTTGATATAATTACAAATGCAGTTGAATTGGAAATTGCAATCATTTAAATTGAAAAGGCATATCCGTTGGAATCACATGAGTGCGAAGAACAAAAATTCTTCATTTCTGAAAGATCCTGTCAAGATTGTTGCTTCTACTACATTGCTCATTAATTCTTTGCTGCAAAACAACGTGCCGTTGCAGAGCTTTGGCTAGCTGATATTTCGCAACATGATAATTGACATGTCGATTTTAAATTGCATACATACGGTGGCATCTCTGGTAGATCAAGTGAATTCAAAAATTCTATTGGATAATTAACCGTTTCATCTTCTTCCACAACAGCGACGACGGACTTGTATATGATTGCCTGTACTGCAAGATCCATATATCATATCTTCTGCTATAAAAGAGTTGCTTACCAATTTTGATTTCTGATGCAGTACATTTCCAAGCTTATTTTTGAAAGGTCTAGGAAAATTTCTTTTTCGGAGATGTTAATACATATTGGTGTATTTTTTAGCTACAGTTTTTTGCATTTACTATCATAATGAGTATTAATACTCTGGATTCGAAACACAACATCAATCTTTTTAGGAATTTCAAATTTTATATATATTGTCAGTGACTAATTCAAGAAGATATTTTTTTATTATACATATTATATTATTATTATTCAACAACCAAAAATTGAATAAATAGAGTGATTCCTGTAGCGTTCTTTAATTTCCATTATCTATTTCCTCGTAGTTTAAACAATAAAAATGAACTCCTACACCTTTAAATTCCTTCTACTCATTATCCCATCTATTGCTTTTTTGTTCAATATTTCTGTCATTAAAATTCCCAACAAAATAGATAGAATAACAATAGAGTTGAAGTTTGTCTCTCTCTTCTCTTTTCTTTACACTCAATTATTTTTTTTTTTTTTTTTGCAAAAAGTAAGAAAATATTTGGACCGAAAAATCGGACGAGTCTATGAAGCAAAACTTTCTTAGAACCATCCTTGTAAAAGACTACAATTGTCCTTAGAAGAGAAAGATAATTGTCCCGTGAATTAGCCAAACTCGAATCAAACGCATCAAAAAAAAAATTCTCACTGTATAACTAGGGAACAATAATGAAAAAATGACAAAAATTTATTTCGGAAAACTAATTGTGGGAAATCTCTTAATTCACACTAAGCATAATTAATGAATGGATAATGAAATGCTGATGGTCCAGGAACTACTTTCACGACTTCTGGAAGTAGTTTTCTGGGGAAAAAATATTATGCAAAGTCTAATAATTAATATCGCCGCCACACAATAAAGTCAAATACTTTCAAATTTCTCCACCATTTTTGTACAAATGAGAAAGGCGTTGCAATTCAGCTCGTTGATCAACACCTTGAAAGACATAAGGCGCAGAGAACAATATGCCGCAGGTACCACCAACTGTAATACCGAAGAATACGTATAACAACAGTCTATCGATAATCATTGCCACATATTTCCAATCATCGCGATACTGTAATTATATTCAATTGTATTTTAACGGTACTATGTTAATAATGAAAAAAAGATCATGTTTTGTGCTTCGATCGAAAGATACCTTTAAATTTTTCTTCTTGGTTAAGTAGTATTTATAATTGTATTAGAAGACTCTGCCATTGATCGGCATAGAATTTCATGATGAACATAAATGTTTGGCCATTTAGTGTACAACACATCTCAGAACACCATGATGAGTGTTAGCACTCACACTGCGTGATGAAATTACTTGTTCACGTTGTCAAGAAAGTTGGATAATGAAATTAGCATCTTTTGCAATATGGTTTTTAATGAAGAATTAGTAAATGTAAACCATTTTATATTCCTCTTCCTGTTTCAAATGATTAGTTATATATTCAATGGCGTCAATCGCACGTAAGGCATCTGGACTGAGTGGGTAGTAAGCACTTGTCGATGGATCCTTTTCCAACTGCTCCATACTGTCCACGTGCGTTAATTCTATTGCTGGCGGTTGCCTGAACAAAAATTAAAGAAAACATTGGATAATATAAAACATATGCCAAATAGCAAAATGAGACGGACAATAATAACAAACTGTTCAAATGGTCTAAATTTCAGATATATAAACTTATCTTCTTTAAAATACATTTAATTCTGATATCTAGTATATTCTGATTCTGATATTCTGATATTTATTCCAATACCGAAAAATCATCAATGCATACCTATTTTCTGTATCAGCTGATGGACATAATGGATGATGTATAGATGGATTAAGTTTGAATTCATTGATGCTAGGAAATGGGGCAGTTATTGAATGCCCATTTTTCTGAGTAATATTATGCAATAACGGTTTTGGTCTTTGCATACACAACAATTTAGGCATTATCTAAAATAAACAATAAATTTCAATTATTCATCAATCAGTCGATTTCGTTTTCAGCACAAACAAATCAATTCCTTTTCTATCCAGCACTTTATAATACTTGCAATTTAACTTAATCCAATTTAAAGTGTTTAAAATTTCAGTTTACAGAAAATAACCTCCAAAAAATCTTAGTTCCAATAAATTCTACTATTTCATTACATTCTTCTAACAAAAAAGGAACAAAATTAATTATTCAATTATGGTACTCAAAAAACAACTCCAATAATGTAGGCAAAAAGGTTTAAAAAGTTTTGCAGAATGACTTCTATGCTTTTAGCAAAAATTCCCATAAGTTTTGGAATATCTTTAACAATGAATTGTGAAGTAATAATTGAAATAGCTATGCAAAATAGCTTAAAAAATTAGAATTAACTCAAAAAATTACAACCAATGCGAGCAGTAACGCATTGAAGTATTCACCTGTAAGAAAACAGTTCGTACCCATTTAGGCATACGATGAGTGGTTGGACCACGAAAATAAACATTAATTATAATAACAGTAACAAGTATAGTAATAACGTTGAGCACAAAAGTGAGCAGTAAATATTTGGCCATCAATGGGATTGTGGATGAGGTCGGCGGCAAAATTTTGGAGACAAGCAACAGAAAAACAACTATTGAAAGTAATACTGATATGGTGAGTGTCATTTTCTCGCCTAAAATTGTCCATTTGTTGATATTTACGGAAGTATGACATGGTTGGTATCAAGAAAGTATACAACAAGTCTTCTGAAAAATCATGTAAGAAACGAATTTCTTTTCCATATATTTTTATTTAGAATAGAATTTAATCAAAAATAGATAGAATTCAGATAAATGGGAAAACCTGAGTCAGTGGGAAGGAAAAACACGGCCATACTGAGAAACGCCATTAATACAGTTGGAATGATTAATACGACGGTATAAAATAGAGTTTTTCGCCTAAAAAAAATTAATGAAAACTCCGGAATTTGAAATATAATGAAAACTTGTCAAAATTTACTTAATTTATTAAATCTTAAAATTGCTGCAACTTTTTACAAGAGTGAATGTGGAATATTGGATGGAGGATATTTTTTGTTTTGACAATTATACAGCCATGCAAGTGTTCTTCTAACGAATTTGGTCAAATTAAATAATTTTAAATAGATTTTAAAAACATTTAGTAAGTAGAACAGTTTGATCGCTTTCTCAAAATTTGGAATTTAAGTGACTACTGCTGCATTGTTTTGGTGACAATATCAAAAAACAAGTCCATAATAAATTAAATTTTCTTTTCTTTGGTAACAGGACATTTCAATCAAACTGATATGTTTTCATCAGCTGCAACTAAATTAAATAATAAATAATGGAATAAATAAACACAAAAAAAATATATAATAAACAACACAAAAGAAACATAGGCTAAACTACCGTAATTTAGGTCATCCTATTCTATTTTATTTAGGTTATCCTATTCTATTTTAGGTTTATTTCACCTTATTCTAACTTGAAATTCAATGCGTGAACGCTTATTGACTAAAGCGGCAGGTGCATCCATAACATCCCAAATTGAGCTTGGCGAATACTCCGACAAGTCGACCCATTCCGCTTGCCCGAATTCAAGCTTTATCTCATTTTCATTGTACTGCAAATGCAAGTTATTTAGACACATATAAAACATTTCAGCCGGAAAGATTGGGCCATTTTTCAAGTCTTTACTGCTTTTATGAAATATTTTTTAAAAATTTTCTTTTTTTAAAAATTTTTTTGGCTATCATCCCATAAAAACAACAGAGGCTTAAGGCAGTAAGTATAGTTCTTTTCATCGTAATTCAATCAACAAACTTTAAATCTTGATTCAGTCAAAATCAGGACCATAATTTAAAGGCACATGCTATAAAAGCCTACTGTCCATGAGCCAAAAATCAAGTGACATGTTTGTTCATCGAAAGGGAAGAATTCAACATCGATGATGCAGGAACTCTTGTAGATCGCCGGTGGCACCCACAGCATTTCGCCTTTATAATTGATTACAACATTACACATAAACGATACCTCATAATTTCCATCTGCGCTGCAATTTAATCTGATATTTTAAAATTTATCAATTACGATGTTAAAATAATAATGCAGTGAATGCGATCTGACATCTTATCATTTAGAGTTTGGGCATTATTTCCTGTGTGGATCCATCTTGGATGGCAAAATATGAATGGTTAGAACTTTTCTGCGTCATGATTTGAAACAAAAATGGTAAATTGACTTATTTTGTTCATTTAGTCTTGAAAATACTTTGCTCAAAAATACCTTCGCCAATTTAACACTCCTGACAGAAATAGATTTTAAGATTTACTAAATGAACGCTTCATATAGCTTACTTATTGAATAAGACGATATCAGGTAACCAAACTTTATCCGGTGCAACTCGAATATTTTGAATTTCACCATAATCTACCGGATTCCAACGCATTTGAAAATCATGCCACTTCTAAAACTCCTGATCAAATGAAATTTTATTCCTAGATATAAAATCATTAACATGCATGCATTCACTCTCACGTAATTCATGAATCTATCGTTTTTAGATTATACGTGCTTGCTTATCCAATTTCAACTAAACATGAATTTCTTTCGAACGATTGGAAAAAATAATTATCAATTTCAATCAAAAATTTTGATCAGTTTAAAATCAAATACTTGACTAACTTGGAACATGACTGAAAATGATACATTATGAAGGACAGTAACTAACCAAAGTAAGCCACACATTTGTATGCATAACCTGATCTTTTTCATCCTGAATAACAAATATTATAAAATTTAGAAAGGTAAAACATTCATTATCAATAAGATATAATTGGATCCATATTACAGAAGAAGATAAATTACATAAATTCTCGGTAGAATTTTCAATCACTTACACCATTCATGCTGTTCACAAATAACTCCAATTTTATTTTGGAAAATTCGGTAAAAAAATTGGGACATAGCTTTAAAAAATTTGAAATTAAAGAAACGAACAACATTAATGAGTAAGGCGAGTTGTAAAGCAATTTTGACAATAATCGGAGTTTCGTTCAAATTACGAACTGGCTGAATGAGAGAATTATACCCTCGAAACAGATCCACCATCAAGCGTTCTTCCTCATCCGAACATATTACTAATCCTCAAATTAGTAATTCGACAATTAGATTATTGTTCTAATTTAATTTAAATGCTTCTTTATTCAATTATTTCTCGTAAGTATGATTTTTTATAGTAGAAATGATGATTGCACTCATTTAGAATCATTCATTGAGATGTTATTAAAGTTGGTACCATTAAATTTGGTGGCTAGGAATGAGATAATAATGCCTCTCTAAGACATACATAGACAGGTAGATCAATTCAGACAAAAATACACAATTTCCGTCATTATTATTTGACGAAGAACAAGTAATAAGTCTTTCTTAAACTGGAGGTGTCAGGATATAATGATATTCTGAATGGTCAATAGTTCTACAACAGGTTAAGTGTCGAGTAAAAGGAAGAAACATTAAAATAATGTATGAAAACTATATTTTAGCCATTTATTTTAAAATATAATTTTGATAAAATTGCTGATATCGATCAGTTACATAGGGCATTCCATGCCTTTAGAAAATATCGGTTTCACCAAGATTTTTTTCTTAAAAAGGAAAAGAAAACCGAAGAGGCGTGCGTGATCATTTTTGTTTCTAAATTAGGCTTATAATTATCTCGGATATAATTAGCTTGGAATATTTCTGTCTACGATAATCAGTCGTACACTCAGTAAGAACTTTTTTCTCCTTGTCATACGTATACTTCTGTGACTCAAAAGAATGCATTGTTTTAGAAATATTAAGAGTGAGGAAAGTTGAAGGATGAGAAAGTTAGGGAAGTCTAAGTAGCCTTAATCCTGAAATACTTAATGATGGATTTAATTTCTTTAATGTTCTGCTTGATTACGCCCTTTGATGCTGGCTGGAGATTAGTCGTGATTTCAGCAATGTCCATTGATTCCTTATAATAATAGATTAAATTCCACTATTTCAAAATAAACATTGAATTTTTAAATTATTGTTTTTGTGCTAAGGAATCAATAGACATTGCTTGAATCGAAATCATCTATAGGTACTTTTGCATTTCCAAAGCTTTGCATGAGTAATGTGAGCGAAATTTATTAAAAATCAATATTAGCAATTTAAAGCCTTCCCAAAATACTCAGACGAAACGAAATTAAGTTCGGAATTTGTAGGATTTATCTGAATAATCAAAATGCTCAAACTCTGAACTTCATGATTAACAGAAAAGCTATATTAAGAAAAATGGTGGAGTTTTTGATATAGAGTTTTATTCGAAAATGATATAAGTCACTAACTTTGTTGAACGATGAGTAGTAGCATGGTGTAGTAAATAAGAACAAACGTTGTTGACGAGTTACTCGGTTGCATGATGGAAATGGCGTACTGTAACAGCATATTAACAGTTGATGTTCCTTGCTTGGTATCGACCGTACAAGTTTACTGTCAAATCTGCATTGCTATAATAAAAAGTGTCTTCCAGTATTGTCATCACCGAGTCTTCAAAACACTGCAAAGATATCAGATAATAGCAGTACTTTGACACGGTTCCCACAATTTCTTGAAATTTTTCACAAAAATCGAAATAAAAATTCGATATTTTGTTCTGATGCTTCACGAATTTCACTTTCTCCGATGATATTTTTAAATCTATTTCAGAAATAATAGAAATATAACTAGAAAATAGAAATATAACTGTATTTTAAGTGACAAATAATTTGTGTTTCAATTTGATAATTGACTGATTATGTTGAGAATCAATTGCCAATTTCGAGAAAATATCATCTAGCGGCACAACTAGTATAAGGTAAGGATGAAACTTGTAACCAAAAATCAAATATAGTGATAATAACAATAATAATAATAATAATAATAATAATAATAATAATAATAATAATAATAATAATAATAAT
>KZ271578.1:0-98316 GCA_002249935.1 Onchocerca flexuosa
AATATATATATTTATTTATAAATATATATATATATATATATATTTATAAATAAATATATTAAAAAATATATATAAAAAATAAAAATGTATATATAAATGTATAAATAAATAAATATATATATATATATATAAAATAATTCGTAATAAATGTAGTGCGTAAATAAATTCTTATAGATCGATAAATAAAGTCAAAACTATTCCCCCTCTCCCTCCTCCTCCCCCAATTCTTATTGGAATTGATATATCCAATTTGATAGATTTCAACGCTGTTATAACAAAGTTAAATGGCAATAAATACTTATGCTTCTGTGGCAACCATCTTGAAAGAGCATTATCTGGGCAGTTTCTATCTTATATTTATTAAAAATTAACTTTTAATTTGATAGTTGCAATGATTAGTTTGTCATGTTTCTCCTGTAGAAACAAATTCAAATTGTCACATTTTTTTATATGATCAATAATACTCAAAAACCTAACACTGAATAAGTGACTGTCATTTTAAGCAATGTGTCGCCGTGATAATGTAATTGCTTTAAAAATTTGAGGTTACATTTGACATATAATACTACATCCTTCCACAATCTTTTCAAAATCATTCAAATATTCTCACCAATTTTGCATACATGACAATAATTTCATAAAAGCGCTATACTTCAATAATATTTTGAAAAGATTCAACCATCAACTTATTTGTTTGAATTTCTATTGTCTTTTGCGCATGTAATACTTTATTCTTTACAACTTCAAAATCTGAAAGTCAATCTGTTACACTGCGAATTTCTTTCCCGTGCGATTCTATGTCTTTCAATGTTCCAAATTTTGCTCGTTTGACCAAGACATAACTTTTTGTTTTTTTATTTCTTTTTTTGCAGGAAATGAATAGAACAATTGAAGAACTTTGTGCTGAAGCTTATCATCTACAAACGAATATTTCTTTCCAATTAATTCAATTTTCCTTCCTCGTTCTCAGTATTTCGGGAATCATTCTTATCCTTTATGTTTCTATTAATATATTCATCAAAAAGGTTAAGCTTTTTTAAAAAGTCTATTTCAAATAGTAATTGATTCGATTCTGGTTCAAAGAATCGGTTGAAATTTTTAGACAAAGCTTTTGCATATGCTAATTGGTCCTTCTCCCTCATTCGATTAGTTACGATTCGGCTATAATTTGACGAATTTCAACCAGTTAATTGTCAGATTGAATTTATAATTTGAAAATTGAGATTTTATAACTAATTGATTTTTTATCGTAAGGAAAGAAGTTAGACGCATAATGTTTTGAATTTGCGGTACTTTTGCTTTTCCAGATATTCCATATAAATCTGAGAATATTACTGGCAAATTTATTGGCTTTATTGCTTCTTCGATCATTTGTAACTATTTTCCGATCATCCACTTTTATATACCGCATGATGGCATATGAGGTTGCGTTTATCTTGACTTATTTCAATCAAATGAATCAAATTTTGCTTTCATGTTTGATACTGCAATTGCTTTGAAATTGTAAGGAAATTTTCTTTTGTAAACAAATTTCATTAAGTTTCACCAGTAATTAATTAGATATGACAGCAAATATTCATAACACTTACAATTTCAGGATCAATGTTCTTTCTTGGAAGAATCTGTTAAATGCTCAATTTTGAGCTATTTTGGTTCAGCGCCTCTGAAATGTCTTCGATATGCATTCATTGCAATTACAATTGAACGTTTTATTGCTATGTGCTGCTACCAACGTTATGAAAAATGGAATTATCCAATTGCGCTTGCTTTCCTACCTTTGACGGTTCAATTTCCAAAAGTTCACATTGAAATTTACAGAAAACGAAGCTTATTTAATTCATTGAATCGTATAAATTTGACGGTTTGTAAAATATCATTCACTTCCGAAATAGGCTAATATACAAAAATAGATCTTACTTCAATAAATAGTAAAAAATGTAATGTTAGAGAACAATAAGATTTAATTGTCAGTACTTGAAAAGGTAATCAAATGAATTTAAAAAATTTATTTTCTAGTGGATTGAACTAGCACTGAGCATCCATCATATAGTGTTGACATTTTATCGAAGCCAAAATATCTACAAAAGTTGCTGTTCATCGATCACCAGCAATGCTATCCCTTATTTAAAGTTGACGTTGGAAATACCATTATTGATTGGCTTATTCTTTCTACTTCTCATAACACGCATCATCAGCAAGAGAAAAATGATGTTAGAATATGCTTTCTATTGAAAGAATTATTTTTATGGAAAATGAAATTTTTGCCATTACCGAATCAAAGGTACAAAGAACAGAAGTAATATAACAAATTCGATTCTTCCCAAATTTGTATGAATCGGAATTCATAAACTGAAAATTTTTTTTTGTCTTTACTTCATAATAGCGTGCGTTATTGAAGTATTTTCTAATTCAGACTTCGTTTACAAACATCGATGGGCACATTATCATCACGTTATCAAATCCGCGAAAATATGAAAACATCGAAAACGATGTTTATAGCAACCATAATGTATATTATGAGTGCTTTTCTCAATCTGTCAGGATTATTGCTCCTGGCAAATTTGCCTGAGGCCGATCTCATGCATTTTGCAATCTTCAAAGTAAATAATTAGTGGAAATTATATTTAAGAGTAAAATGCTGTTTCTACCACAGGTATGATTCGTAAAATATTTAATATGTGAAACATAGAAGTATTCAATGTGATGAAACATAAAAGATTATGATTGTGAACAGGTTTTTTTTTGATACGACAGCTATCTCTTTATCGAAAAAATTATCAGTCCTTTGATAATTCGTCAAAAAATAAGTCTGATAAGTAATGAATGTCATTTTCTAGTATAATCACTTTAAGCTCTTTTGTGACGTTTCTATTTACGATGAAAATTCTGCATTTGTACCATGGGATAATTTTGTAATTACAGGAAATCACAAGTTTTGCAATTGCAATATTTATCAATTGCCTACCTATTTTGTTTATCATCAGAGTGGATTACTTCCATAATAAGGTCATCAAACGGTTATCACATTTTGGATGCATTACGACAAATAGAGTGGGAGAAGGATCAATGAACCGACCTTTATCAGATCGACAACACATCGAAATCATTCAGCAAATATGGGAAAAAGGGGTTCAACACAAATGATATTATAGAAATAACAAAAGTTAGTGGTATTCAGATGAATTGTGAAATTTTACTGAAATATTAAAACAATAATATAATATATGCATAATGACATGAAATATAAAAAAATTTAATAAAGAATATAAAATTTATAAAATGCAGTATTTCAATTTGAATTTTATAAATATGAATATATGTATGATGGAAATATTTTTCCTAACTTTTTCGAAAATTATATTTTACAGGACTCATCAGTAGTTTTGCCAGTATTGTTGCCATGTGATTGGAAAACAAAGAAAAAAGAATATAGTGAAGGGAAATGGAAACCAGCTTTTAAAACTTAAAAAACGAAATGCGATAAAAATCTAAGATAATAAGAGGAAAAATCAATATTAAAAATAGTAACAAGAAAAGAAAAAAAAGTTCAACAAATACAATTTGTTTTTTTAGACATACATAATATAAAAATACCAAAAAAAAAAATTAATTAAAGAAGTATTGAAAATATGAAAAGGTTTCGAAATTTGAAGCAAGAAATCAGCAAAATAATTTAAACAATTTAGATAGAAGAAATGTTTGAATTTATGATTTAAAAACTTTGTTGTTGAAAATACTTTTCAAAGTACTAAAATTTGTTTGATTTTAATGCAAATTTTTTTTTTGTAAAAAAAATTGTTCTTCTATTTTATCTTATAGAAAAATTATTTTTATATTTTGTTTCTCTTTTTTCTCCATTTTTTTTTTTTATATGAAAGAATCATAATATTCTTTGTGGAATATTTTATCAGTTATTAGCAGTTAATCTATCTTCTATCTATATAAATAAAATGTAAATGTCACCTATTCCCCCCCCCACGGAACTTCACAAGTTCTTCACCGAATTTTCATACAAATTTTTACACAACCTTGTATTTGAATAGGCCATCATTTTTATGTAGATATACATAAGTTTTTATCATTTTTATGTAGATATACATAAGCAAGTGAGGGGAGAATTTTTTGACCCCGCCCTGTAGAATTCAAAGCATCAATTTGTGAATATTTTATTAACACTGAATATTATAAAAAGAAAAAAAATTCCAAAAATAAACAAATTTTCATCTTTTTTTCTATGCACCTGTACACAATTTGCCCATATAAAATTTGCTCATATTTTGTCTTTTATTTACGATATTAGATGAAATTAAAGTAATTACAGTATAACGAAAGCAGAAAAGAGTTAATTAATTCAGAGTAATTTATCAAGTAGCAATAAATTTCAAATAAACATTTTGTAATTATAATTTTAAATTACAATCACAGTAAATATATATATATATATATTTAATCTTCTAGAAGCTGCAATTGTTCATCTTGCGCTATTTTAATTTTCCTGATTTCAATAACTTCCGAAAAGTAAAAAAAAAAAAAAAAAAAAAAAACGGCTTTACAGAAATTTAAAAAAATATCGATTAAATTTCCGAAAAAAAAATCTTTATAAAGTTTCGGGATAAAATGAAATACAAAATATTTAAATTTCCTCAATTTTAAAAACATTTCTATACAATATCGATTTAGGCTCTGAGAAAAAAACTTTAAAACAGAATTAAAAGAACTGGATGAAATTTTGCAGAACATTCGCTGAAATCAAAATATAAGACAAATGACATGGCAAATTATTGACTGTTTAAAAACATAAAAACCAATAAAAGCATTTCAAATGTTCCTCGATTTAAAATTTACAAAATACATTCTTTCCTTTTTTAAGTTCTAAAATTTATATTCCTTTTTATCAATTTTTAAAAAAAAAGAAAAGAAAAACTGATAAATTTTGATACCTTTTTAATCAGTTAAACTTTTTCAAACAATGCCAAATCTAAACAATTAAATATTAATTAAATCATGCAAATTTTAACAAAATTATGCCTATTTTAGATAATTAAAGATTCAAAGAATGCAAAATTGTATTGATCAGCAGATAATTCTTAATGTGTCGAATTTTCTTAGCATAATGGCAGATAGCAGATATTTAAGGATTTGACCGGTGAAATCCCTCAAAATGGACTAAATTATCGATGAAATCTCTCAGAATAGACTAATTTACCGATAAATCCCCAAAAATGGACTAATTTAACGATGATATCCCTCAAAGCGGAATTAATTTAGCAATAAAATCTCGAAAAACGAATCTAAATAATTCCTTTCATTTTTAGCAACCCTTAACTATGGCATGCTTAGCAATCCTTAATATCCATCGTAAAATTTTAACTTCAAAAATTTGGATGAAAAAAGCAAATAATCGATTAAATTAGCTTATCAATATGATAATAATGGAAGAAACGAAAATATTGATTTAATTAACTAAAAAATGTAAAGACTTTCTTTTTTCATGAAAAAAATTTGTAACATATTGAGAATAAAAAAAAAAAAAAAAAAAAATTAAAAAAATTTTTTTTTTTTTTTTTTTTTTTTTTATTTTTTTGTTTTGTCAATTCAGGAAAAGAAAGATGGGAGGTTGAGGGAGAATAGAGAAAGAAGGGATTAATCTATCGATTTTTTCGATGTTTTGAAAAACGTTGGAGAGTGCCGGAAATACCAAGAAAAACCCTTAATTTCATGAACGCTTATGATATCAATTTATTTAAAAAATTTTTAACACCATTGAAAGGGAAATATTGTATTTGCCATTTCCATTAATAAATAATTTATGTTTATTGATATTCATGACGAAAATAATGATGATAGTAATAATAATAAATTATAGTAATAAATTATAATAATAAGAAGAAGAAATAACAAACAATAAATATAAACAATAAATATAATAATAATAATAATAATAATAATAATAATAATAATAATAATAATAATAATAATAATAATAATAATTTTTAATAATAATATCGATATCTAAGATTTTGAATTAATATAGATAAGGGCGTGTTTAAGATCTTTGCGAGGTTAAGATTTTGAACAAACGAGTCTACAATAATTTTTATATGAACATATGTCGCTTGATATTAAACTTCAGCAAGGAGATATTTTTGTACTTTGTTCTACATTAAAAAAATTGTTTTTATTATATGAACAAAATACGATAATATTCGTGACCTGAATTTAGTGGTAAATCTATTGTTAATATTCATGGACCATTTTATAAGTTATCAACAATCAATAATTAAATCTAATAATTTTTGTACGGACATATATATAACGTCAAAACTAGACTTTTGATTGCAAAAAAATTATCATATCGCCTGAATATTATCAAAAACAGCATTCAGGTGAAATGATATTTTCAATTCTCGACATTTTAATAATCAAGATTGGATTATTGCTCGAGATCATCGGATTCATTACCCAGGCTATCCGGTTTATCGTATTTAAGATATCTGGTTTATTGCGTTATTCTTAGTTTGCCGCGGTTTTTTTGAAGTATAGAAAAAATGTAAAAATCGATAAAAGGCATTGTTAATAAATTTGAAAAAAATTTTCTTAAATTTTTAATCACATAAAGAGAAATAGTCCTGATATATTCAAAGGAAAAGATTTTTTTTTCGATTAACTGTTTTAAATTTATTAATATAAGCAAACGAAAAATATTTCTTTTGCGAAATGAAAGACTTTATGACTTATTAATTGCTATTCAAGGAAATGAACTTAGCAATGTGATTCCAACCACTGGATTACCCCAAAATTAAATTTAAGCCATGAAAAATATAATCTTCTTAAAATATTATGACGTAATAACAAATTTGATAAACATGTCAGTGACTAACTTAACATTTTATTTATTCTAATAATTTATAAGATTTGGAATGAAAAGTCACTTAGTCAATGGAGAAATCAACAATTAATCATCAATTTAAACAGCTAGAATTTTCGAGCTTTTCTGTATTAAAAAGATTTCTGAAGCTATTTTGTTTTCTTTTTTCTTTGAATGCTTTTGAATAACTGAAAATTTCAAATAACTTTGAACTTCGTTTTACCATCAAGGATAATTATATTTCTAGTGATAAATCGTCGTTGGAAGTAAAACCAAAGCCAATATTTGGAAGTAAACGGTATAAATTCTTTGGATAGATAATTTTGAACTTATCGAATGAATTTGTTTGATAAATAACAATGTAACCATGGAAGCAGTTTGCAGAGTTGTTAATGAATTAATTACATAACAATTAGTGACGTCATTAATAAACCTTCCATTATTGATTTACAAAACGTATAAGAAACTTGCGTATAATGGCTCCAATATCAAATTATGTATGTCTTGCAGTACAGGGATCAATTTATGCACACAAATGTACCGAATAAGTATCATAGAAAGATAAAGCATGACTCTATCTCGTCATTTGGATTTAGAATTAAATTGTACCTTTTAAGTTAAATCAAAATGATCTAACATGAAAAGAATAATTTAAAATGTTCGAAAAAATTTCATATTAATAAAGTGATAAGAAGTTAGCAAACAGATAAGGAAATGGTAAATCTATAAAAACTCATCCATTCAGATTTATCTTGCATTCCAGTCGCAAAATTAATTGCAAATTATCGCAATAATTTTTAATTCAATTTTTCTATTATCTTCTCGGTTTATTAAATCAAAAATTAAATTTTATTTCTTAATGTGATTGCATTACGCAGTCATTTTATTGCACATTTTCATTTTTTTTTTTTTTTACAGATTTTTTACATGCAATTTTCTTTTTTTTTTTTTTTGCACATAGTATGCTGTAGAATTTTTGAGTTAATATTACTGCAAATTGAAAATTTGCATGTAATGCAAAAAAATATTTCAAATTTCGATAAGCAATCGTGATATTTTAATTTTACAAATATGATAAAGTACATTTAATTTACTCGTATATTATAAAAAGCAAATCAATTTATTTTAGAAACAAAAATTTTCTAATCATATTAACATAATTAGATGAATTACTATTCAATGGCTAATTAAAGTATCTAAATTTGTTCGCTTCAACTTTATTCAAATATTTTACTTAAGTTATAATTCACCCGAAATTTTTCAATAAATTGAAAGTCTAAAATATAATATATATTTATAAAAAGTACGCTTATTTTGAATATTTATGTAAATACAAATCGTTTGAAAAATTTTTTCCATTCTTAATTTTGATCTATTTCATAAAAAAAAATTGTAAAAAACTTTATTAGAACACATACTATAGATATATACCTTTGGTCTTCAAAAATATTTCAACAAAAAAAAAAAAAATATTCAACAAAATTTTCTTCCACCACCTTAATCTTTAGTTTCGTCTGACTTTTTGCTATATACCTGTTGTGCTTATAGTTCTAAACTTTTTTAAATTTTTTCTTGTTCTCCTTACTTCTTCTCAATCCCTTTTCCTCTTTCTCCCTCTCTCTTTAAATCAGCTGATCTTCGCTGTTCTCTTCTTGATTTTAACAAATGTTCGGTAAACTAAGCAAACGTCATCATTCATTAGTTAAATACTTCAATTCTTAGCTCTCGAAATATCATTTCATTTCATGTTTGCTTACTAACTAATAAGAAATAATGAAAAATCTTTCACTTTTTTTTTGTTTCTTATAATTTTACCTTTTCTTATTCATTCTTTATTTCGATTATTAGTAATCAATTTTTTACCATCAAAAATTAAGAGTTGAGTTTAAAAATTAACACGAATATGAATTAAATAGTTTAATATAGCGAAGAAAAGATATTTCTATTCGGTCATTCGAATGTCATATATGCATTTGACCATTGACTATTCGTTTTTCGCTTTGTTCAGTTGTTCAATAGTTTTTGCTGAAAATATTTGTACCTTTCAAAAAAATGTTTTTAAGTTTATTTGTAACAGTTTACAAAAGCAAATGCTTATTTTAGTTATAAATTCAACGATTACTGCTTAACTCATTAAAACGTTTATGCATGTGCAAGCAAAATATATGCATGTGCAAGCAAAATATAGCTATTTATTGCGATTTCTTCTTTTTTGCAAAATATTTATCGAAATAATATCTTATCAATTTACACTATTGATGTTTAGTGATTAAATGATTAATCATGTATCAAGATTTTATAATATAAACTGCTAACAGCAGGTGATAAAATAAAACTCGACATGAATTTCACACAATCAATGCAAAGTAAAGCTGCACATGGGAAAAATCAAATATCGGATGATAAGATAGGTTTAATTGGCACCGAACAAACGCCAACAAATATTCTACAAAATTTCAACGATGGAAAGGGACGATCATTGCTGTTTAGCGAGGTAAAATTGATTCATATTAAAAATGTAATTTTTAAAAAAATATAAATTAAAACTTAAAAGGAAAATACATAATCAATAAAAAGCAGTCATTTCTTCAAATATTTATGAATTCGAAAACGATTGGAAGGCTAATATTGTTGAAAAATTCATTTTCTTCAGGACAGTTCAATGGTAGTAGATTCACCAATACAGAATGAAAAACGACGAAGAAGAAGAAAACGACGACGAACATTCGAGGCAAGCTTTTATGAATTTTGATAAAATTTAATTTGATTATCGAATAACTTGACCAAGAAAGTGAAGTTACTTAAGATACTCAAAGATACCAATCTAATTTATCATACAGAATTGAAGTAATTAAGTTTAATGGAAGATGATCTATAAAGACTGATCATTTATTGCTACTCATCAAATTGTTTGTCATCATCAAATTTCTCATCACGTCAGAATTAAATGCCTTTGCTCAATTTATGCATCCTTTTCTTTTTACTTTTTGTTTTTGTTTTTGTTTTTGTTTTTCTTCTTTTCTGTAATAATGATTATAAAATAACAAATAAATTCAAAATCTTAGAATTAAATTTTATATTTTGCCAGTTTTTGCTATGCAAAATTTTATTCTATTTTTTGACGGAGAAGAAAAAAAGGAAGAAGTTTTAATTGGAATCAAACATTTTCTTTTAAAATATATTATAAGAAATGTTTTCATGACTTTTTTTCCGAGAAAAATCAATAGAAAATAGTTAAATTATAATTTATTAAGATTATTTTGAAACAATTTATTGTTTAGCACATTAATTGATAAATTTCTTTGCAAAATTTATTTGGAAAGAGAAATGATAAATTTTTTGTTTCATTAATTATTTATACGAATGAAGTTTTAAACAATGCACTATGATAAAATAACATAGAAATGGCGAAAGATTAAAAATAATTGAACAAAATTTTAAATATATTTGCATATTTCCAACTGCTAGTTGTAACCATTAATAGGTTTAGTTAATTGATGAGCTAAAGGCAATAATAAATTGGAAAATTTACTTAATGCATTAATATTAGCAATAATAACACATTATTGATAATTTTCTGATAGATATTTCTGTAACAAATGTTTGTAATTACGTATAGATGAAATTGAAATGTATGAATGTGGATATTTCTCTATTATTCAACATTTTTTGATAAGCAAATTCACTCTTATTATATGATAGATTTTCTTAAAGTTTTAATCATGCAGATGAATAGAATCAAATACAGCAGAAATCTTTTTTTTTGGCTAATTTAGAAAATAGTAGTTTTTGGATACAATTAATTAATTAATTGAAGAATAAATGGATAGAAAACAACATCTTTAAATAGTCGACATGTGGAAAATATTAAAAATTGTTGACAGTCGTAAGTAAACATTTAAATTAAAATATTAATTAAGTTTGCTAGAGTTTTCAAGAATTTATAGTTAATGATTATGGGAATTAAATAAGAAGTACTCCATTATTTGAATTATGCAAATAATGATAATATGTAACTTAATGACAACATAAACCAAGTGAAAGAATTTCTTGCATTAATAATAGTACAGGATTAATTAAAAAGTGATCATACTTATAGTTTTTTACTTGGACGATAATTGATATATTTAAACTTTTGAATATTTTATAATTTTTGCGAATTATATTTAAAATAAAAAAGTTTACATTCCATATCTGGTTGATAACACGTAAAAAATAGGTAAACAGTAAAAGTACTCATTAAGCTTTGATTAATGAATTTACCCCTAATTTGAATCTTTGCTATTGATGCAAAAGAAGAAAAATTTCAGAACTACGAAATAGTGAACAGTAATTTTTTTCAAATTATGAAATTGGTAGTTCCATAGTTATTACTTTTCTGATTATTTATTTTCAATTATTGGTATAATTTTAATTTTTTATTACCATAAATATATTTCTGTATTTTTAATTCTTCATCGCCATCAAAATAGTTAAAATTTTAGTCCGTTATTACTACTAAAAAATTTTATGTGAAAATTCCCATAAAACCATTTTGAAATAATTAAAATTTAGTCTTACGTTCTAATAATTATTATTTTCACAAATATTTAAATCATGTTTTAGAGTGTTTGTTTTCGTTTTTAGAGATTAAAAACAATGTAGTATTGAGTAAAATAAATTGCCTCTGAAACAAAATCTTTGATGACGATAACAATTCAATCAAAAATTTCCAAATATCCATTAAAATAAAATTTCATAAAAACTATCGATTGAAATGCACAGATATGAAAAATAAGATAAAATTGGCTTTTTTAAAAAGAACATCCAATATTGGCCTAAACTGCAATGAGAATCATCGGCTAAATCAAAAGAAACGACATTAGTATTAATTGAACAGAAGTGTTATGCTGACATCTAGCGATCATTTTAAAATAATGAAATATAAGTTCCTAGAATTCTTTCACTTGGCTTAAACTTTTGCCTCGCTCGAAAGCTTTGAAATTTTAAATTAAAACTATTTGATAAACAAAAGATGGAATAGTGTCAATCAAATTCTTTCAAATAAAAGAAAAGAAAAGAAGAGCGGAAAGATTACGTTATAATTTTTCATGGATGATAAATTGTTTTAAATTATAAATATTTTAAAATATGAGTCATTGATGCTTACGATTATATTTTTTTAAATTGAAACTGACATATATGAAAATATTGTACTATGCAATATAATTATTTTAAAATAAGTTATTTCCCAATTTTAAAAAATTGCAGATGATTTAACTATAAACGATGAATAACGCTAATAGTTGTTCACCAGTAAGCATAGAAAGAAAAAAGTCTCATTTGATACAAATTCATGATAAAGTATTTTGCTACTTTTTTTCTTTTTTTTTTTTTTTTTTTTTTTTTGAAAATTTAACTATTTTGCAGAAATGATGATGACATAAATACAACAAAGTAAACATGACAATAAAATATTAGGAGCTAAGAGCACACTCAAAATAAAAAAGAAAAAAGATGACAGTGTGGCAAATCACAAACACATGAATACATTCCTTTAATAAACTGGGAAAAAGGCATGAAATTTCAAAATTATACAAATTTCAAATCTATTTTGCAATTGAGAGACAAAATTCACAAAAACGACAATTGGTAATATAAACTGGAAACAAATCAAGTCAAAAGAAAAAAAAAAAAAACAAAATAATTAGTGAAATGTTGTTATAAAAAAAAGAAAACGAAAACTATTGACTTTTCTTTTAATAAATTTGAAATTTACAATAATTTATCTATTTGACGTATATTTTGAATTTATACCAAACATATCTGTTATCACTTCGAAGATAAATCATTTTAAGCAGAAAATGGAACTATCGAAGCAAGCAAAAGTTGAAAAGGCAACCGGTGGCCGAACAATATGGAGAAATATAATTTGGCTTATTATACTTTTTGCATATTCTTTCATCGGTGGCATTGTTTTTAGTGCCATCGAAGGTAATATATAATTAAAAATTATTTTTTTTAAACGAATTTTTAGTCAATTTTTGACTTTGATTTGTTAAATTTTGATGTCGTTAAATACGTTCTTAAATTTCAATATTTGCTATTGAAATAACAGTTGTAAGTATCGTGTATTATATTTATTCAAACGCCTGAAAATTGTTTTAAAATTTCAAAATAATGTTATTTTCTTTTTTAACTTGGCTTTCTTTCTTCTTTTTTTTTTCTTTTTTTTTTTTTTTTAGGTAACTACGATAAAAGTGAAATTCTGATGAAATACAGGCACGACTTGGACCTTTATGAAAAACGTAAAACGTATCAAATAAAAATTTTCAAGTATATATTTACAATACTTAATAATAAGTTTTACAAAAATATGCATGAACTTTGAATTTCAGCAAAATTTTCATTTTAAATTTTTTTTAAAGTTATAATAGGAAAGCAAGTACTTAGTCATTATATTTTTTATTAGCCGGAGAATTTATTTACTTTAATATAATGGAGACTTATATAATTGCAAGTGACTAATATAATAAATTACTACACTTGGAGTAATTACGAAATGAATTCATAAACTTCATCAAAACTTAGTTAATCGATTAAGAAAATTAGTTTGAATTATTTGATAAGACAACTAAATATGGCAAGGAAGAAAAAAGAAAATAAAAAAAAACAACTTCTGTAGAAAACGATTTATATTAATTGAAAATAAAATAAAATTTATAAAAAGCTTCATTCTAAAAAAGCAAAATTCTCAAATATTTTCATTTTAAAGTATGAAAATATTATAATTAATTTGATCAAAAAAGTAAATAAAAAAGTGAAAAATAAATAATTTAGGAGAATATTGGAAATTGACAAGAACGATTTACACCAGCAAAATAATAGTCTTAGCACATCAGAAATCGAAAATCATAAAATCAAGCTTGCCAGTGATATTTTCAATCGGTATGAGCGTGAATTAGGAATTGAAATTAAACAACCAGTAATGGAAGAAACAAAATGGAATATTTGGGGTGGTGTTTATTATGCTGCTAGCTTATACACTACTATTGGTATGGTTCATTAAAATCATTATTATTTAAGAATTATTAAAATTGATAAATAATTCCGAAATTCCCATTTGCATTGATGAATTGAAAATTCTATCGATAAAAAAAAAGAAAACATGGTTGATTGATTAATTCTTCTTTATCGCTTGATTAATCATTGTTTTTTGGTAAATAAAGAAACGATTTCAACTTGGAATTTGTTTCTTATTCGGAAAATTCTTTTTTAAACTTACAGCGAATTTCTCTATATAAAACTTTTTATTTATTTAAATTAGATATTATAGATAATAAAATATTTATTATGTATATAATATGACATAATATTTTTGACAATATTAATTCAATAATCGCAATATATGAAATTAATCAAAAATATTTTATTGCCAGAATTTAGAATATTTTTTTCTTCTTTAGGTTATGGAAATTTTCATCCAGCAACATCTGCTGGTCGTATAATATCAATGATTTATGCATTTTGTGGTATACCACTAGTTTTTACAATTCTTTTGGAATGGGGCTTTTTGTACTATACTTGGTTGGATATGTTCTGGAAATGGTTCAATGTAAAATTTTGTTCTAATACAATGAAAAAACATCACAAAAGACGTCTCGAGAAAGAAAAGTTCACTTTTTAAGAACTTCATTTATTTATTTCATTTAAATTCGATTAAAATAGTTCTAACCTGTTGAAGTAATACAAAACACTGATATTGTTTATATGTAAATCATTTACCATTCTATTCAATATTTATTATCTCCAAAAAACATGCAATATATACCTTTAACAATATTTAATTGAAAAAAAAAAAAAAAATTGCATGTTTAGAACTCGCCGTGCTGGAAGTGACTTATCTCTTCGATTAACATCACTTGGACCGTTAACTCAATTATCTCATGCCCACGATGATCTTCATCAAACTGACCATCAGGTAAATACGTCAAATTTACGTTATTTTAGAAAAAAAGTTAAATGGATGATTAATTCTATTTTTTTCAGTACTTTTTTCCCCTTCTTATGATAATTAGGAAGAATTTTTTGCATTTTCGAGAATTTCTTTATTTAAACTTCAAAATTGTGAATTATTACTAATTTTAAAAAATTCCAAAGCTTCTTTTTTTACTTTGAAACTTTTAATTTTTGATTTCCCCGCGCACTGCCAACAAATTACTTTTATATTATTTTATTTTTTTATCAGCAGTAATTTAATTTATTTGTCGGAATAGATTTGATATGTTTAATGATTAAATTTTAGATAGAAAGTGGTAAAAAAATATCACAGCTACCAATTGAGCTCAGCGAAGTGGAAAAGCAACGTACAGTACCTCTTAAGGCCGCATTTATATTTTTTTTCTTGTGGATTGTAATTAGTGCCTTCGTTGTACGTCTCTGGGAGACTAATTGGACCTATTTTTCTGCTTATTACTATTTCTTCACCTCACTTACTACAATTGGTTCGGATTCCAAGAAAATCAAAAATAAATAAATAAATAAATAAATCACGCAGAAATTGTAGTAGATACGGGCGATTAGAAAACAGAAGATGGCAAAATTTTACTATTTAATACAATAAGATCAATGATTAAAAATATTTGAAACTAAGCAAAGTTTAAAGTTCTAACTAAATTTTCTTATTTATAAATTCCAAAAAAATTCGAATATTTCATAAAGGTAAATTTTGAAGTTTCTCTATATTTTTACCAGTAAAATTTAATCGAAAAATTTTAGGACTTGGTGATGTTGTCACAGAAACACCAAATTATATTATTTTCAATTTGGCTCTAACAATGATAGGTCTTTCCGTCGTTGGCTTATGCGTTTCCATTGTACAGGTTACTCTTTCAACTTATAAATTTATTGAATCAATTATTTAAAAATCTTTCAAGAGTTTTTTTTTTCTTTTTAATTTTTTAAAGTTTCAAAAGATTTAATCCAGTCTTTATAAATAGTAACATAATATAAGAGCACATCACGAACATCTGCGCATCTTTTTTTATAAAATATTAAAACAATCTCACGCACCTCCTCATCCGCCGACCTCCTGAATTTGGATAGGCGATTCCTGGCAAAATGTCTTTTTTCTTTGCATTTGTGGCACCTGTCTGGGTCGCTGTTACTCATAGCTCCACATCACACTCCGACCTCGTCTCTTCAATCGTCTCCAACTTTCTCTCAGTGCATTGCACACTTTACACACCAATCTGTACACTTCAAATTTGAGTAATTTTTTTTTTAATAAAATGAAAAAAAAAGTTAGGAAATGTAAAATAAGGCTCTTTTTTCAGTTGCAAGCAGAAAAAAAATCTCAAATAAGAAAGGATAAAAATTGAAATTTTATTATTACAGGCAAAAATTCGTTTAATTTTTGATCGGATGATTCGTTCAATCGATAGCCAATACAGAATAAGACAAATCGATCCAGATGTTGCCACAATGACCATCATTCCGGATGAGAAAGAGGGCATTAAAAGGTTAAATATTTTTATAATAAAATAAAAAACTCTAATAATAATAATAATAACTCCCAGGAGTAGGAAAAATAATAATAATAACTCCCGGTTTTTTGAATTATATATATATATATATATTTTTTTTATTGTCTCTTGTCTGATCAATTATTAAGATAGATGATCAAAAAACAAAAAAAGTATGCAGAGGAAGATTTTTGAAAGATTCAAGGCGTTTTACGAAAGATAAAAGAAAATGTTTGATTTTACAATGCATCTAATAAGAGGTGAATTGTGTTTACTGCCCAAAAGATTATTTGACCAAAAAAAAAAAAAAAAAAAAAATTACTCAAATAATTACCTTATTCCGCAGATTGAAACAAATCATAAGATCACCATAATTCTTAATGAAATTTGAGACTCTGTGAAGCACAACCTATACAAGATCGCCTCATCTATATAGCAATGGATGAGCATAAAAAGCAGCTTCTTGAAGACAGATGGCGACAAAGAAGTTCCATGGTAAACAGGTTAGTCTTGTGATAAATAGACTAACTTAATGATAAAAAGATTAGCAAGATTTCTACTTACTTTCTCATCTTATTTTTAAACTTATTCCTTTTCCTGAACTGCTTAATTTAATAGCTCGTGACTTTCTTAACAAAATTTCATTTTTATTTCTACCATTTCGTCGACTAATATCCATTATAGCGTTACCATACTTTAAGTAGATTTCCATTCATAAAAAACGTTAAGTCACGAAAATCCATATAAACTTACGTATTTTCAGGATAACTCAAACTAGACCAAATCGTGCAGACAAATGTATTCAGACCGGTCAAAGAGTCGATGACCAACCACCAGTACGATTAGAAAGATCTGACGATTGGGAAAGTGGAAGTGGTACGTTGTCGGATGAGGATGTTACTGATTACGATCCCTTAACTGGAAAACGAATTGTACCACCGAATGCACGACGATATATATATACGGTTTTTGACTGAACATCCTAAAAATGTCGTCAAGCTGATTTTGTCACTTTATACTTCTCATTAAAAAACTTTTTTTTTTTTTAGTGCACGGTAATAAATACACAATTGAAATGTAATAAAGAATACATATAATATAGCATTTACATTAATGAACAAAATAGCATGATTTTTAATAATCAGCTATATTGTATTATGCGACATGAATTTAAACATCGCTCAAAGATGAATAACATAATGTTGTAGATTAACAACTTCTCTTATTAGCAACGGCGAATTATACTGATAAATGGAAAAAAAATTAGTTTGGAATTTTGAAAACGTATATTTTATAATATCAGACATCATCACCGATATATGTTTTCCGTGAAATGATCGGGAATGACTGCAACAAATCTTTACATTGCTGAAGCATTGTTTCAGCAATCTGGAAAAATTTTTTTTATTGTGAAATTGATATAATATTTCATTTTGAATTATTGTTATTCGCCGATAAAACCCACCAACAAAATATTATCAGATGAAATGCGTGTTGTCAGAATACTTATATCAATATGCAATGAAGCGCATTCTCATAATCCACAGAAAGTTTTTTTAACACAACTACCGCAAATCTATCACAAAATATAAGTTGAAGCCGCACGACTCAACACTATGGAAAATAATGAAACTCGGCTTTTCTAGAAGTTCATACGCAGTTGATCGAAAAGAATAAGAAGAACAAACCCTGAAGTGTGCTAAACTAAGTTTTTTTGTTGACTTGGATTCGGTGGCTGACATTGTTTCTTTTGACATCTGATTCCTAACATCATTCAAAATAGGTGACTGAAGTGATTCATCTATAGTTTCAACATTACTTGCAGATTTCAACAAAATACTTGCACTATCTTTCGGAGAAGGCACTGAAAAATATTTTAATGAGGTTCAATTTATATTGTAGATTCTCTTTTCTTGCCCAACAAAAATTAATTATAAATTTCGATATCAAATTTGATTGATGAATTGTTCTTGGTTTTTTTTTAAGTGAAGTATAGCTTCTTTTTTTTTTTTTTTACATGAAATTAAGCTACTGTCAGTCTCTCTCTCTTTTACAGACAGTGGCTCTGGGAATACCAAATAAATAAATTCATAAACTACGAATGAAACAACAATTTTCTCAAACAGCTGCTTTAGCATTGTGTTGCATTTTTTTCATAGCCAAATAAATAAACAAAAGATATAACCTTCTTCGATTTCATTTTCTTTTTTAAATAAATCCACGAGATCCCGTAACCTAGGATTAATTTCAAACTCATTTTGCTTGTCAATTCCACTGAATCTCTGTTTGCTGTTCCGCATTACAAACAATGCCTGAAAAATAATTATAAAATTTTAATTGAGCTGGAAAATAGCACTGATACAAGGACTAATCAATTATACGACATACATACCGGCGATTTTCGATGAAATTTTGCAGTTTTCTGCTTCCAGTCTAAACGAGCCAGTCCTCGACTACCATACCAATAGGCTCCTGCTTTCTTCCTAGTTTTATGCCGAGCTCTGGCCCGTCGACAAAATTCACAAGCTTCCCTCGGCATCAATGTTGTTGTGAAAAAGCAATCGGAATTCATAAAATTAAAATTCTCGGAAATTTTAAAATTAGTATCTCATTTATTCTCACATAAGTCTGGTAAAAAAATATTTTGTAAAAATTGCCAACACCTTATAGAATTCTCGTTGGTGATCTCAATACCATCGTTTTTGAGAATAGTTTAAAAATGCAAATCCTCTTGTCGAATTTAAGTCTGTTACTCCACAAGCACACCAGTAAATATTTGAATTTGTTCATAAATAGCCTTTAAAGAAATACCCTTCACATACTTCACGAAAACAGTCAATTCTACAGCTTCTTTTGTTTGCAAAAATCCCCAAGATTTCCCATTCAAATTCCGATTTTCCCACCATAAATTCACCAATTTACAGCACTATTATATTCATCATTACTGCTCAGTCCTGATTTCTCTAATAGATGAAAATAAAGTTTTAAAAAGAAGTGGGGGGAAAATGGCGCTGAGCAAAGAAATTTGGTTCATTTATTCAAATAAAAGCAACCAGAAATTTAGCAGTAAGAAGGTAAAATGGAAATCAAATCAAACAAGCTGACTGCACAGCATGAAGCATGGAATTATCTGGTAAGGTTTTAGTATTTAAAACAGAAAGATATTGGGGTAAGCTGAATTATTGATAAATTCTCAACATTAAAGAAATGCGTGAAGACAGAATATGTTCGCTTCTTTCCTAATTTTTGAGGAAATAAAAGCAATCTAAAAGTTTAAATGAAATAATTAGTCAATAATTTATTTAATGATTGCTAGAAACAAACTCCAGCGGTAAAATCCATCTTATTCGCCTATTTATATTATTAAGTATCCATTTATATGTATTGCTATTGAAATATTTCAGTCAGTTTTGAGGCAGAATTCTACATTTTATTTATATATCTAATCCACCGGAAAATTATTCAAACCACGTGAAATTACACAGAACTTTTACAGTAAGTCAGAAAATGAGAAAGAAGGTGAGGTAAAATTAAATGGTATTGAAGACTGTGGTAAATTTGTTCCAATTTCATATATTCTTCGCTAACAGTGACATCAGCGCTGATATGGAGTATGCGGAAGAAAGTTCGGCATGGAAGCTGCTAGTATCAACTGCAATTATATCTGTTAATGAGAAATAAACGATTGAATAAGTTGGGTCAAGAAAAAAACCAAAAAAATCCAAATCCAAGCGAGAGTAAAGTCGAAATCAAAAATAAAATATAGTATTAACAGTTTGGAAAAAAAATAAAAGTAAAGGGAAAAAATAATATGATAATTAAACATGATTTAAAAGCCAATATGATTTAATATGATTTATTCTATTTTGAATTTAGTCTTATTTTTTTAAATAAAATTATTCCTCCGTCTTTAGTTTAACTCACAATCTTAGTACCTCAATTTTCAATCTTCATAAGATCCTGTTCGGTCACTATTCTGTATTACCTGGGAAGATGCTCTTTATTCTTCCACTCAACAAACCATGATCTTCTGCACCAGCAAAATTGAATTTTAATTTTTTTTTTACTTAGTTCTGTCACAAAAAATTGTATGATCCATCTCAAATTGTCACGAAATATGACTCATGAAATGAATTACTTACACGGTGTGGCAAGAAGTAATCCGCTAAGCTGATCTGATTCTGTCTTTAATAATGTAGACAAAAACAATCGGCGACTGATCTCTGGCAAAGCTCGAAATATTTTGAGCATTACATCGGATATAGCTGCACTCACAAAAATTCCTCGTCGATGGAGAACCTGGAAAGTTCAAGTTTTTAATAAAAAAAAAAAAAGTGTACGCAGTGTCGATAGGTTCTGTTAACAACTTCGATCCAATAAAAATCTCAGAACACTGATTTTAGAAAAGATTAGCATAGTATCTGATCATATTAGTCACTACCACCTTTGTAACCAAGACAAAACAAAAAACTGCAAAATATCCTTAACATTCCTAAATTGTTACCCATTCGATTAACGTTTAATACTTTGGACTTCTTTTATAAAAAAAAAAAAATGTACGGACAGTTTTGACAGCGTGGAAAATATGCGCTGCTTCATTCATTCGTCCTTCTGTTAGCCGCGTGAATAAAGCAATACGGAAAATTTGCGGACAGAGAACAAGTAATGCAGCGAAGTTGTTAGGCGTCCATATGTAAGGAATCGCTGCAAAGTGTCTAGTTAAACATTCAATGACAGAAGTTTTTTTTAAGTTTATGATGAATATTTTAATCCAAAAGCATAAGTTTAGGAAAATATTTAATTTACTTGATATTTCTTCCATTAGAATGAAAAGCTGGTTATTAGTCCATGCATAATACCCAAGATTTGAAATGCTCATCAAGTGATGAATGCCAAGCGCTAGAGGACCTAGTAATTTCGCACATAAATGTTCCAAGATAATACTTCCATTACAAAACACTTTCCAGTCGATAATCTCTGCAATAATTGATTTTTTTAGAATAAAACATGAAGCACTAATGTTTGCTGAACAAGGCATATAAAAAACCACGGCAAAAGTATTTATCGCGAGATTATCTGATTCTACAACAACTTTACCTGATTTTAAAAACGAATCATTCTAAATTATAAACTATACTTACGACGCCCGATTTCAATAAATTTTAGCGGTCCAAATATAATCATAAACAATTTTCCTTGAAGTTTCGTTGTTTCCTGTGTGCGTAAAATAGCAGAAATCCAGAATCCGTAGTCTCTTTCATCTTTTGCTGAATGACTGAGAAATAAACCGCGAAGGCGTACTCGAATCTTGAAATCATGAAAAAGCAATTATAATATAATATCTATATTATATTCAATGAAAACAGCAAAAGGAGCTTGTCTGGTTTTCAATTTCATTATCGGAAGAGGTTAGAATCGCAAAAGTCTTAAAAACGATAATTTGATGGACAAAGATGTCAGGGCATGTAATATTATCATTCCTCATTTGTCGGTATGAATTTAATTAGTTTTAAAATAAAACTTTATACCTCCATCTCCAGTGATGGATATTCCCCAGCTTCTTCAGGCAAAACTTCGCACAGCAGTTGACTCAACTTAGTAAAATACAAAACCACATACAGTAGCGCCTCACATTCGTGAAAATCCCATTTTTCGCAAAACTGTGGTAAGAAATGAATTTAAAAATATCAATGAACTCTGATAATCTATCATGTAGCAAGCTTTTACTGCTAAAAAATTGGATTTAATGAATTAATCTAAAAACTGTTAATATGTTTCTGTCATATACTTTTTTATTTTCTTGTTTTTTTTTCTTTTTTTTTTTTTTGTTTTGATATTCTTATCAATCGTTTACGAACGATAGCTATGCGCCACCGAAGAATGTACGGCGCGGCGTATTGAGATGTAAAATAAGTTGATGGATTAGCATGCTTTTAAGATAAATCAGTTCTCATCAGATAGTAATAGATATTGCTGATGCAAAATTTAAAATTCCATTCTTTTCTCGAGATCTATTCCAAACATACCGCCATGAAGCAACGACCCCATCCAGGCCAATTTATAATGTTGCCATTCTGAAAAAATTCGAAAATTAGCAAATGATCGTGAAGAATGAAGCAGTAGCTTGTTGAAATAGATTAGTAAGCATTACCTTGCAATAGAAAGAAGCTAAGAATGAACGACGACTCCAAGAATCCATAATAATTGTGCTTGCCTTCAACAGTACACCTGAGAGATATAACAGTTCGTCTAATAACAAAAATAGTATGTCAACAAATATTTCTTAGTTTTAAGAACTAACCCCAAACATAAAACGGATCTAGGTCAAGAACGTTTTTCATCATATGTGTTGTAGTTTCAGCCGAAAATTTTCGACTTGCATTTTCCAACAACAAATAATGCCGAACTTCGCTGTTAAATATGCTCGATGTCAGACTAATGATTACCAACTGGTGAACTATAAAATCGCATAAAGGAAAGACCATATTAACTGTTTAAATGTTGACAATTTCAAAACTCCTAAGTAACAATATTCTGTGCTACAGCACATTAGTAAAATATGTGCCACATTCTGAGCGTCATCCAATTTCGATATCCGAATAATCAATCCTATTTTTATACTCAATGTTTTATAATATAGTGAAATTAAATTAATAAAGCTGCAGAATAAATGAACCAGATATTCGATCAAAGAGATTATGGAGTAATTCTCGCGGAAGCATTTGGAAGAATCCAAGAGGTGTTTCCAAACTAACCCTTCGTCCCATTTGTGTTGTATCCGCTTTCGATGTTGAAGCATTACATATTTCTGATATAAGCGAAATTTGTTATAATTTTACTACAGTACGACCATGTAGGTATCAAGAGAAACTTCTGAGAATTTAAGCAAGAAAATATTGACCAAAAATATTTCCTGGCGAATATTTTTTTGGAAGCAGTTCGTTGAAATCTATTATTCATAGAAGAAATAGCCCGCTCACTTTGATTGGAAATACACTTTCGTTTGCGATTAGAGAAGTTGGTGATTCGACTATGCATATTGATCCTATCCTAAATAATAATCAGATTTTTAACTAAGAAATTCCAAACAACACTAAACAAATAAAACTGATTAAGTTCGTTCCATCAAATGTTAAATCCAATAACAACCTTTTACAAAGCTTTGCTTTTCAAAGAAGTAAAATTTGCATCAATATATAAAGTTCATCATGATTGCTTTGATTTTCGTATAATATCTAAGCGCTATACATCCGGTAATTTGATTATCTCTAATATCTAACTTAAATTTAAAAAAAAAAAATCAGATCTAACAAATTTAGTTGATCAGTTATTTTTATTTTTTTATTGGAATAAAACTGAAAAACTCTCCTGTTCGAAGACTAATCCTGTTTATTATAATGAACTTTTAGTAAACTTTTTTTAATTAAAATAATAAATGAATTCCATTTTTTGCATTTCAAGAGCTTTATGAGAACTATAATACTCAGTATGAGATAAGTTTAAGACATTTTAGTATTCAGCAAATGACAAGTTTAAAGCTCTCAAGGAGCTTTTAAGTTTATGAAACCAACATTTGATCAGATTGACATAATAGGAGCAATTTGTTTCAAATGCGTAAATCATCAGTCTATTAATTATTAAAGTCAATAAGTTAGAATTATTGGCTTATTAGCATAACTGATGGAATTATTTCAAAGGATAATGTGGTGAGATGCTTTTCCATTTCACAATTTATATTTATTCATTGTTACATTTATATTCCTCATGATACTATCAAACTGTATGTTACTTCTGAAAGAATAAGTATAACTGAAACTATGAATAGATCACCAATAATTCCAGGGCAAAAATCCGGATATTAACTACGTGCGATCAAATAAGCATAGTTTTAACCACATGTGCAATGGATAATCTGTCGTGATCCCGCCACTTCTCTCCGGTGCCGTTATGCAACTCGCATTCGTGCACATAATTGAACCGGCATTTCAAGATTCTTTGTTGGATATTCCGTTGCATTTCACGTTTCTTCTGCTTGATTTTCTCATTAATAAGACCTTAAAGATGAATGTTATGCAGAAATTAATCTGTATTTGAAAATAATTTATATTCCCCATCGAATATCATTTCATATTTAATAAAAGCTTAATATTTATTGTTGTTCTATGCGGAAGAGTAACTGCATAGGGCCGATAATATGCTGTACTGTACCCAACAATATCCGGGGGATTTTAGTAATAGTCGATAAAAACGAATTAGCAATCCGGATAAGAAAGAAGTGTGCTAGATGAAGAAAAATCACGTGAATCCTCTACCAATCTTCGTGCCCATCTATTTCCTTTCTCATCAGACAATGCATATGAAGTGATCTTACGTGCAATAAGGGAAATTACCGGCTAAACGAGAAAGTTTCAATTTCTTCATTTTTAATTTCAATTTGCTGAAACTAAGTTTAATGTTTCGCAAAAGGTTCATCTTTTTTGTTTTTTGATAATCAGATGAGATTAGATTGAGAATTAAAAATCTGTTGGAAAATATTAGTTAAAAGATATGCATCATTCATAGCTGTGTCAATTAATGAAGCAGTTGCAATTTTACAGAAACAAATCTATTAATTAGTGATTAATCCAGTAAGTTAGTAAGTAAATGATTAAGTTTACAATAAGCAATTTGGTAAAGGATAAATGAGTTATTTAATAAACAGTTAGTTGATAAGCTGATGAATGGGAGAGCAAATATGATAGCAGACAAATCGGTTAGCAAAATAAGTAAATAATTTAATGAATTAACTAAGAAATTGATATGCAATGAATGAATAAATAATTAAATGTTAGTAAAGTAGCAAAAAAGCTAAAAAATAGTAAATGGGTAAATATATCAATCAAAAGATAAGTCAATAACTAGTTAGTGAATGAAGAATTTAACATTGAAGAAGTAAAACTTGATATTAAGTTAGCAAATGAGTAAATGATTTCACAGATTAATAAATAAAAAAATGAATAAATTAGTACAGCAAGCGAATGAACAGTTAATTAATGGACAAATAGTCGTTTTTTCAAATAAATAGTAAATGAATAAAAATAGATAAGTGAATGGATGTATAAGCAAATAAGTAAGAAGCTATTAATTAGTTAGTAAATGAGTACATCGCCTAAATAATCGCCCAAGCAAATGTGAAATTAATAAAAATGAATAGTAAATTATTATAACATATTTCGTTTTATATCCAAATAATATTAAAAGATTCAAAATTTCTTTGAAAATGATTTAATTTCTTCTGTTTAATGACACAGAAATTAAGTCACGTTCTTGTGCGTACTTCATAAACATTTCCGGGAAAATTAACATTTCCAGGGAAATGTAAGATTTATTTATTTTCATTGCGAATTGTTTGAAAATCGAAGATTAATGTTTATAGGCATTTTCAGCGATATGATAGGTATTTAATTGTATATCTAAGATAGTTTTCGAATGCTTTTCTTTTTTCCACGCCTTCGATTAGTATTTCTTGGCGTTTCTTCACTTGGTGGGAGTATATTTTTCCCAAAAGTACTTAATTGATTATTAACATTTAAGCTATTTGATTCTCTAATATTGTAGAATTTCGCGGAACGAATAGATGTGAATGACGTCCTGAAATAAACTACTTTTTTTCTTTCCGTAAATATTAACATTTATAAAAAAAAAGTACTGAAATAGTTTCTTTTTCTACTTACTTTCTTGGCATCGTCAATGAATGATTAGCCAGTACAGATGTTGTCCCTCTGATTCCGGTCATTCGTGATTTATCTGCTGAAATCAAAATTATATTGTTAACAATAAGGAGAGGAAATGATTAAGCTGATTGGGAAGTTTAATTTTTGACTGATTAAATTAATTTAAAAAATCAATTTTTGACTTATATTTATATTACAAATGATTTTTTATTATCAAATTATTCGCACAGTTTGATCATTTTAATGAAATGCGTATCCTAGTAATAATAGATGAACATATGTAATGATTATGCATAATCTCTCTCTCAAACCATTCATATTATCAAAATACATTTAATTAGTTATCAGAAGATTATCAATGATAAGCCTAATGAAAAGGTGACAGAATTGCTTGAGGAGAAAAAAATTACTCAAATTTAGAAATCATTTTTAAATTTCAGTTAAAACTATGATCGCTGTTAATTATTAAATAAATAATTTAATGAAACTGAGATAATTTATCAAATAATTTGCGCTTATGATTTCTAACCATTGGCTTCCGCAGCTCGTTTTTTTGCTAAATATTCAGCTTTAAGGCGAGAAGCGCGAGTTTCCAATGGTAATTCGTTTGGTTTCTTAGACGGATTAATCGGTTGTACTGAATTAATTGATTTCGAGCGTTGCTTCATTTCCGATGCTATGGTAGGCTTCGACTAAAGTACTTAACTTTTTGATAGGCTTAGGCCAAAAAACATACATTTCTATAGGTATATTAGATGAAATATTAATTTTGTGCAGAGAAGTATCGATACATTGAATTCTTTACCATTTTTCCTCCAAAAACTACCGGTAATTCTGCTTTGGGAATTATTCATAATTCAACAGTTTGTTAAATTTCAAAACTATCTTTTCAATTCAATTCAAAGTATCAATTTTTCTCGCCTAATCGCATTGAAATATTAGTGAAAATTTCTATAATTTTTTTGTTTAATTCTATTTATTTTTTACTTTCCAGCGATATTTTGTTAAAATTATCGTTAAAAAAATTCTTTTTTTTTTGCTATTTGCGATAATTTTTAAATTATTATTTTAAAAGTTTCAATATTTCTTAAAATGTGAAGAAAATTATACGAAATGAATGATTACAATCATTGCTGGAATGGAACGCACAACTTCACGAGTTGTTCGTCGTGAGGTACTTCTTTGAATAGATTTGGCAGGTGTATTGGAATTTAATATATTTCGTGGAGTTAGCAATGATTTTCGTCGTGGCAGTAATGGCAAAGATTCGAAGGGCTTAATTGGCTCATCCAAAAGTAATTCTTAATTTTAAACTATTTTCAAATACTTAATTTTAATTATAAACAAATAAGTCACTAGTAATTAATATCTAAATAAATACATTTAGAAGATATTTTAACTATGCATTTAGAAGATATTTTAATTATCGTTTCTTTTTGTTTTTTCTGAATTAGAAATTTTAGTAAGAATATTATCATTAGCAGAATAAAATCATTACAGATCATGCAGTACCTACCTTCATCAAAAAGAATATTTTCCGCTGTTGATTGTTCTGTAATCATATCATCAGTAGGATTCATTGATAATGAGGTTTTGAGTGCAGTATTTTCAGGAGTACCAATTTGCTTCTTCCTATTTTGTAAGATTTAATTATCAGTTATCGTTTTCAATTGGCAAGTAATTAATTTAAATCGAAGTAACACTTATTAAGTAATGCTTATAATATTAACTTACTAAAAAGAGGACGAAAAATTGTTAGTGTGTAACTTAAGAGAATAATGATTAATTATAAAAGCTAGCTGAATTACAGATAATAATTGCCGAATTTTGAAATTATAAAAATTATAGATGAATATATTCCAATAAATATACAACAATGTATTGCTATCATTATTCGATTCATTGTTCAACTCATTTCCGCTTATTTGATCCGTTTGGGTAGCTTCATTAATGTATTTCTTTCCGGAAATATATTCCAAAAGATCTTTCTCAAATGCAGAAATTTTGTTTTGTATGATTCTGAAATTTTTGCCATGTGTTTTAGAAATTTTTCAAAATTGTAACAATAAAAATTTGGCATAAACGATTATATATTAACTCAATATAAAAGTAATTTTTTATTTTAAAATCAACGTAAGTGATATATTTCAATGATTGGTAGCATATTTTGTCATAGATGCAGTAATGATAATTACCAATTTGAAATGTTAAATTTAGCTGAAAATTTCTGGAATTTTCCATAGGTCTTTCTTTTATTGCACAATTTCTGATACATATTAATTAAATAATATTGCCATTTAAGACAGTACTTCAATGTAGGTGACATAATCCTTTGCCAGCAAGCATAAACGTTTTTTATGCATAAAGTAAGTAATTAGAAGAATAGAATATTTACGTTTGCAATTCTCGATTACAATGAGTATTATAGCTTTTCAGGTAACTCGGAGTAGCTTGCATTTGATTATCCATAACAAAACGATTATCAGCTATGTTGATTGCTCCATTCGAATCTTCATCATCGATAATTAACTGATTTTGTGGTGTATTTTCTACGTTTATATTCTTTTCCAGGTCTGCATAATTATTGCTATCATAAAGAGATGTATTAGTTTCAATTTACATAATGTTGCTTGGTTTTTTGGAGATCTTATTAAAGCGATACTTTCAAATTTCTCAACAGCAGGATCCGAATTTCTTTCTAGTGTCAACAAAGATTTTTTTGACGTGTCATATGATAATTTAAAGAAAATTTGCCAATTTTTGGATTTTCAAGTTACGGATTCTTTTATTAATAAGCAACGTAATTTCTGATCTAACTCCACAGTTAAAACCCGATTTTCTTTAAAGTACATACGATAAAATGCATTATTTTGCGAAGCATTTGGTTGCATTGATTTGATAACGGACAAATTTTTCTCTTTTTCGGTAACGGTTCTTGAGATTGGTATTTTATTCTCAGGTAAATTCACAGTTTTTCTTATGTTTGCATCATTCACTGAAATCTGCGGAAAAGATAACCGGCTAATTTCACTAGTTTTCGGGAAAGATGGCCGGATAATTTTATTAGTCTTCGGAAAAGATGGCCGGATAATTTTATTAGTCCTCGGAAAAGATGGCCGGATAATTTTATTAGTCTTCGAGAAAGATGGCCGGATAATTTTATTAGTCTTAAGAAAAGATGGCCGGATAATATTATTAGCTGTAAGCATGCACTTTTCAGTTATAGCTTCATTTGAAGGTAAAATAGTGACTTTGTCCTTTATGTCGATAATGGTATTTCTAGCTGTTGAGCAATTTGAATTTGCAATATTTATGCCTTTATGTGCAAATTTGATATCTTTGGATTCAGGATTTGCTGTCGTAAACATTTTCGGTATTTTTTGGGTCTCTTTGGAGCATTTTACACGAGGAATATTGATGTCGAGATCATTGTCGGGAAATTCCTGGTAATCGGTAGTTATGGAAGAAAGTATAGTATCCAGTACAGGATTTACAAATGAGTTTTCAAAAGTAGAGGGAAGGAATTTTTGTTCTGCATTTTCAGAATATTCTTTTGCCTTGGGCATTTTTTTTTTGTTCAGTATATTGGAACAGTTATCATTTGATGAAACACAAGTATTCTTTTCAGGATTCTGTACATCGGAAAATTTGTTTTTATAAGAGTTATCTTTAACGAAAGAATAAGTGGTATCCGTGATAGGAAGTGTAACTTTTTCGGGAGCAATAGATTGCTGCTTCAAATTATCTTGAATTGTCTCATCAGGTGTTATTAATTTTTCTGGCATATTAAGTGAAGTATTTCTTCTCACGACAAATGTTTTATTGATGTCCAATTTTTTCCGCATATTAAATGAAGTACTTCTCACGGCATATGTTTTATTCATAGTATTATTACCATGAGTTATTTGGTCAAATATGTCCAATTCTTTCGGAATATTAAGCGAAGTGTCACTTTCCACGATAAATGTCTTATTTACGATATCTTCATATGTTGTAGTCGATGGTTGGAATGTATCAAGAAAAGCCTTCTGTTGATGATTCTGGGCATGTTTTGTTGATGAGAGAATCTTGGAAGTTTCAGTGGAATTACATCCGTCTAATTTCATAGTTGAAGAAAGAAAGGCAACATCCTGTGGAATACTATGCAAAGTTGATACTTCTGAAGACTGGTGAATGGATATTGTATCACCGGCATTTCTTTTTGGGAGTCGATTATCAGTTCTGGTTTCAGGATCCAAATCATAAATTTTGCATAGCTTTAAAGCAACTTCTCGCGCAACTTCTTCAATTGGCATATACATTGGCTGGAGAATTTTACAATTATTTTTCGAAACATAAATTTTTTTAACATTTGTTTCAAAAAAATCGAAGTATTTAAAGATTATTTTAACTAACTTCTTTTTTGATTTCACTCCTTGATTCAAACATTTATATTACTTATATTATTTTCACAAACAATGATTATTTTTTCAATTTAATTCTCATCAATTTATCACTGCAAAAGAAAAAGTTGTGCTTGGAAAAATAAAATCTAACATAGGAATTTGAATCATTCAAATCATTTGAATGTGTCCCAATTAATTGTTCATTTGCCCATTCCTCAGCTGCATGTATAAGACTTGACATTTCATCGCTAATATCGGTAATATTTTTTCCGTCCTCACTCATTCAAATATTTGTTTTTGTTTGCTTCTTTTTGCAATTGTTTGACTAAAATGATAAAACAAGTCTGAGAATTTATTATCTATTTAACTTAGTAATTTAAAATTCAAATTTAATTCTTCTTACAAAACAAATGCTACATTTATTTCAGCATATTTTAGAATTTATTAATTCTTAAATATTTAGGATGGAATTCAAGCAAGGAAGCTTTTAAACCATAATTGCCTTCCAGTAAGAAAACAAGTTAACAATAGAAATCTCACGTGATTCACCTATACAGAGAGCAGCCACTCTCAGAATACCGTTCTGAAGAAATAACAATTTTTTACAAAATGCCATCTTTGATATTAGTATGAGAATGAAATTCAAATTTACTTAGGTTAGAGACGCTACTGACTTGATTTGCATGTTGAGTGTGCATGCAACTTGCATCAATTCTTATGCAAAATATTACTATGTATTTGTTAATTATGCATGTAACGTGCACTACTGTAATTACGAAATGTGTGTTTCTTTCTAGATACTATCCTTTTCATACATTTCTTTAATTTAAATTTATTGAATTCCATGTGAAAGTACAACTGTGATGTTAAAAAGTGCTGTAACAATAGTGAAATATCTCATGCCGAATAACGGTCTTTAATCTTTGGTTTCTTATGCAACGATTCAAGCCGCGGTTGCTGCAACATTATGAAATGTTCGGAATGCTGGTTCGTGGTTTTGAGATTGGGGATGAGAAGAATAAGAAGAGAGAGAGAGTGGGTAATGGGGAATGATGAGGGAGAAATAAAAAGAGAGGGGACATTAGAAATACAGCGATGAGAAAGAGGAAAGTATTCATTGGTCGAGAAAAGACAATCAAGATTGATAATGAATGTAAGAAAAAAAGACGGCAGAAGTTGATTATTGATGAGAATTAAGAGTATCAGAGAAATAGGAAATAGCTGGGAGAAAGCGTTAAGCTTAAAAGTTTAGTGATTAATAGAAAGAGTCTGTCTTTTATTCTAGAAGAATAGAGATAAATAGAAGTTATAAATGAGGGAAAAGAATGAAGATTTTAGTTTGAAATTCTTGAAATTTCATGTCTAATAAATTATATTATATGCGATATCTGCTTATTTCATATCCTTTTGCAAAGTTTGCGTAAGATAGTGTGAAATTTCTCTGTTTTTGGATTTTTTTGTTCGAAATATTTGGAATTTCGTGTCTGATGAAATATCGATTAGATTCGGATTAAGTTGATTCAAATTCGATTTCTTATTTCAGAATAAAGCGATATCATTTGACACGGCACAATATGACAGAAACACCATCAAATACTGCTAATCATCAACGCCTTGCTGAAATGTTCGTACATTTAACGCCGATTGGTGCTCGAATACCATATAGGTAAATTGATTTTTTTTTCCAAAAGTTTAGTGAAAAAATTTTTGATTCCGAAATACTCCTTGTTGTCATTATTTTTACCGTTATTGTTATAATTGATTTATTCCTTGTCTTTTTCAAATATTCCTTTTTATTACATAACTCATCACTTTATAAAAGATATAAAAAAGTCTCAGGCTAATCTCATATTAATGAAGTTTTTTGCATTTTGCTTATTCTTTCCTCTTTTTTTTTTTTTTTTAGTATTTGTATTGACGATCAACAGAATATATGGGTAGCAAGCAAGGGAGGACTATTCAAAATGGATCGATTCGGCAAACTTCTCTTTCAGGAGAAAAATGATTTTGCTAAAAAGGCTGAACCATTTTGTCAAGTGTCATTTTATGAAAATAAGGTGTGAATTATTTTTGTCTAAACCATATTCCCTAATATTGTTAGGATGATTCGGCGTAGTCATATCATTCATTTATGGATTGCTGACAACGATCTGTTTAATAGTGTGTGATGGATAATCATTTGAAAGAAGCGTCAAAAGCATTTTGGTCATCTTTTTGCAGATAATTTATGCTTATTCGGAATATATGTCAGGTTTAACGCTGCTCAAAATATTAACACTGAACGGTGAAACGATCAGCGAACAGTTTGTTGACGGCAAAATACAAAGTTTAAGCGTGAATGATAGCGGTGAAATGTTTTTAACCAAACGAGTACGCGGCAACGATTCCATTATCTATAGGTATTTTAGAAAGCAGTGAAATTGTTATTCATTGTTTAATTAGGTATTCTTTCGTCAAAAAATTTGAAAATTTTCAGTGTATTTGTTATGTTATGTTTCGCATTTTATAGCTCGGATATTTCTTGCCCAAGTTGTTGGAACGAAATGATCTGCGAAGATGAATACATCTTTAAAACAGTATGTGCTCTATCCAGCGATCTATTAGTCGTCTCAACATGCACTTTACCTACCAATATGTATTCTAGGTTATTTTACATTATTATATAGATTAATCATTTTATTTTTAACATGGATTACATTAATTTTTTACCAAAGAAAATATTTGGGCAAGTTTATGCTAACTTCGAAGTTAGACCAAATAATTAGATTCTCTGTCAGCCCCAATCATTTCGCTCAGTTTTCGGTATTATCTGAATTATTTGATGACTTTTTTCAACAAACTCAAGTTTTGTTTTTTTTTTTTTTAATTTTTTTTAGCGAATTTGCAGTAGTTGTTTAAATCATTTAGAAAACTTCGTGAAAAAAAAAAATGCTTATCCACATACATTTCGAAATGTGAAAAGAGTACATCACATGATTGCCTAGAAAATTCTTTCGATAATATGATCTTTATTTGTTGTAGGCAGTTCCTTCGACTAATCAATGTAACAGAAGGAAAAGTGACCAAAAGTTTCAGCAAGGAGGGGAAAGAAGATGGACAAATTTTTTTCCCTCTTTCAATACAGAAGTTAGTTTGGCTTCCTTTTAAATGCTTAACTTTTCGTAGTAATGACTTATTTTCCTGTCTTTTTTAGTGCTGTAAATATTTTGAAATATTAATCAGTAAATTGAAATGCTAACTTAGCATTTCAGGCTGTACCATACTGTTGCTCATGAAAGAGTAATCGGCATTGTAATGATTTTTTTTTTTTCGAAATCCTGTTTTAAATACAGATAACAGATGTAACAGAACTTTGCTCATTGGTATTCGATTTACTTTTCTATGTTAGAATGATTTGCTTGAATCCTTTACTGTGTGTAATTCTACGTTATATACATTTTTCGTACCATGCATTCCACTTTTTACTCGTATAAAATTAATTCCATAGACTCAGAGAAAGCTCGTATTCTTGAATTGACGACTTTGTAAACATAAGCATGTCTGCTGTTCGAACATTGTAAGAAAATTAAGAGCGCTGTGATATTATTGGTATATATAATTATATGCACATTATTTTCATTTACAGCATTAGCAGCTTTATTAGTTATCATTTCCTACTTAATACCACTGTAAAATAGCATCTTTCCAGATATGGCAATGACATTCTTGTTTTGGATAAAACAGGTCGTGTTCAGCAGTTCACTCAAGATGGAGAGTTTGTTCGCGTGGCTGCGAAGATTGATGCATATTTAGGCAATGCTTTCGTTGTTGATGGGAATATTGCTGTTATAGCTTGCTCAGGGATTGTGCTTGATAGAGTATGTTCATTTAAAAAATTTAATGGGTTTTACAAATCATAAAGTTACCTCTATTCATTGTATGCTCGAATACTTATGTATTTAATCAAAATATATATATTTCAGTTACATTTTTTACCACTTTATGTTTTTCTCGAATTATTTTGTATTTGCAGAAAAACGAAACAATTTGTGATGATTGGTTGGAGAAGGTTCCATTGGATGGTACCAGATGGTTACCTGATCCAGACTTTATTGATAAAAAGGAAAAGAATGCTACCAATCACTTTCAAGAAAACTATAAAAATACTTAAAATTAGCTTTATTATCAATCTTAGTTTTTTGTATCTTGATTTTTAATTAACAAATGTGTAGAGTGATACGTCTTTATTGTACTTATCCATATAAGTATGATAATAGCTCATAGATTATATTTAATATCACAATATTCACTTGAATTTTTGCTGAATAGGTTTGTAAATGAGTTTGGTTATTCTTAGTTTCTTAATAGATTTAAATTTAGAAGATAATTGTTGATTATGCTTACTTCTTCCTTCTACATATTTATTTGTTCGTTTCCTTGTCATTATTATTTGTTTTAAGAATTTCCTCATTTTATAATTGCAGTTGTAAGTTTCTGAAGTACAAAACAATATATAAGTGAATTTAAGAAGTTTTTCCTGATAAGAATTTTTATATTTTATTTGTTTGAAAAAAGTCGTATAATTATGTGCTATATGTTGCTCATTTCTTGTTTTTTTCCCCTCAAAATCTTAAAAGAGAGAATGGGCAACAAATTTTAAGCAAAAATTTATCTTATATTTGCGTATTAATCTGCTTCCATCCCCAGTGTATCTTTATTTTCTTGAATGATACAATCAGCCCGTTATCATTTATGTATCCATTATTAATTAATTTATAAATGATGACCGATTGACTATCTCGTTCATGGAAATAGAGGTACAGTGGAAATAGATTCCAGATTTCAGTGTTTACTCAACCATTATGTAATTCTTGTACTCGTTTGTAGATAGTTGCATTTTTGTTACTCCGAGATTTTTCATATTTTCTGATTTCATTGTGTGATTTAGATTTTAAATCATCACCCGTTTCGCAAATCTGTAGAATTAATTAACAACGAGTAAAAAGTTTACTTGTAATTGTGATGAAATAACAGTTATTCTGACTAATTAGGTGTCATTCGAGTAAGCCATTCTTCCATGTTTAAATGGCAAACATCATCATGTTATCTAAATTCGATGGAACTTTGTTCTTTCCTATTTTCGAAGTTTCGGTAATGTAAATAGTGTTATCAATGACTTCATTTCAAAATACAACCGTTTGTAGAAAAAAAAAAAAAGAAGATCGCGAAGCAATATTGCCACCATCGTATCATCGAAAAAAGATCGTTTTCTCACCCATGAAATCATTCTTTGCTTTTCCTGCTTGGTCTGTTTTACATCATTTCACGTCTTCTGTTGCTATATTTTTGACGTTCATAAATTTGTTATTCTTTTGTTCGTCCCTCATTATGGTTTCACAGCACTCAGCAGTAATGATTCTACATCAAGTTGACATTCACAAGACGTTGGAACTTGAATATATTCATACTGCCATTCTTGACATTCTTCGCTTCCTTTGTTACGTAGCACTTTAAACGTGAGCGTATGCATGTAACATGAACCATGAGCTCAAAATAAATTTTAGTATTAAAAATAATTAAATTGTGTTTGGTTTGTCTATCTATAAACGGTTTTGAATATTTTCAACCGAAACGGAAATCTAGAATTAAAAACATAGAAGAAATGGAATGTGACAAATCAAATCCAGCTGGCTGTATATTTTTAAAAATTATTTTCAACAATAAATTTGAAATATTTGGATAATTATTCTAAGCTATCATTCATTTGTTGCCTCTCCTTATTAGATAAGTAAGGGATGCTTTAATTTTGTGAAAAATAATCATAGTATTAGGTAAATCTTTGGGACACGTGGAAAACTTGTAAATCTTTCGAAATGGTAGGCTTATTTTGATTTGTATTTGAATTATACCTTGTGTCGAGAATTTGTCAAAGATACATCCAGATGTTTGACTTTCACATTTTATCGCATTTATAAATCGCGGGAAGCACATTTTGTCAAGCATATATACACCATGGCAAGACGTACACAATTTGCTATGTTTCTGGAATTCTTCGGCACCTTGCGGGATGCAGTTTCCGACTGGTATGAACATTCCTGAAAACTTATTATCCATCACTTAATTGCGTGCTGTGCTTGATAAAGTAATTTTGAATAGCGTTTGATTATGTTAAGTAAATTTTTACTTTTCCAAAATTGTTCATAAAAAAAATTCACGATTCATAATTCTTGGAGATAACTTATGGTTTTAATTAGAATAAGAGCATAAAAGATTATGTTAATGGTTATTTCAAATGATAAGAATTTCCACTTCCTAAACTAAAAATTAGACAATTGAATATTTCCGTGAAATGAAATCATCAAACGAAAAACGGAATATGATTATTTAAAGTATAATTGATTTGAAGATTTCCAGTTCCTCTTTTTTCATTTTTTTTTTAAATTTCTTCTTTGTTCATGTATTTTTACTTTTAGCTATTTATCAGTATTTATCAATAAAGATATTATCAATTAAATAACAAAAAAAAAAAAAAAAAAAGAAAGAAAATGGAACGTAAAGAAGGCTTAGCTAGATAAACAATGGCATAATACTGTCAAATAAAATTATAGTAATCGAAAGAAATAATCAATTTACATCTTTTATAATTATTTAGTATTTTTTCTAAAACATTTTATAATTTATCGAAACTTTAGTTGTATAAGAATTAATGCAATATTCCAAATGATAAGAAAATTTAGCTAATTCAAAAAGTTTCCACCTTATTTTATATAATCTTAAAATTCAAATATTTTCGTTAAATTAAATGCTCACCTAATTGACAATTGGTTAATGTTGATTTCGTCAAATTAACGTTGATTATGTCTGATTGAGTATCATCCAGAAATGGTACTCTTAGTAAAAATGTATCATTTTTTTCCTTTGAAAGTGCTTCATTTAATTTCAAAATAATATTTTGACACAAACCATTGCATGTGAATAATATGTCGCTATCCTGAAATTGTTTACTTAAATATCATATTTCATTATCATGATTGTAATCGTTAAAGTAATATGATCATTCAAATATAATCAAAAATAGCTTTAGACATGATAGCTATTTCTGATTATATTTGAATGATCATATATGACGAATTATATAAATAATAAGCAATTATACAAATAACTAATTAACTAATTATGTAAATTTGTTACAACATTAATAATTATGTTAATTGGAAAGAAAATTGATTTAACTAACCTCAATATCAGATAACAAACTATCATACTGTGGTAAATCGAAGTAATCAAACTTAGTTTGAAAAAAATTTTCATAAGAGCGAGCAAAATTACGGCCTGCTTCTTCCGGATTATTCGCCATAAACCATTGATTAAGCATTCCTGCCCGTTCTAATAATTGGTAAAGATATTTTTCACTATATCGAATGCATCGTTTCATGTTTTTTAATGATCGTCTGAAGAGAAGTAAGAAATATAAGCAAAAATAAAAATAAGGAAATATAAATTTGTCTTCTATTGAAATAACTGTTGATCTTTGAACTTTCAGGTTTATATTTCATTTTAGCCCATGAATTCTTATCAGCTTATCTTGTTCATTATAAGCTAAATTTAGATAAAATTTTGATTTTATGTTTAAAGATATTTGCTTCATTTTTTTCATTGCAATTATTTGCATACTTCGATAAATTTAAATTTTAATACTTTACATGAATGAACAAACCTGTAAGAATGGTAAGCCATGCTTGATTTCGTTGATTTAGTATAATTTTCAATTGATGGAATAATGAATTCTTCAGCTTCATCATAATCATAGAATTTATCGTCATTACTAGTTTCCTTGAAATCAATCACTAACTGAAACGAAGCAAAGATAAGATTTACCCATTATCTGCGATATCTATTACTATTGCATTATCAAAATATAAAAAAATATATAAGAGTAATAAATAAGCTTAGAATATACAAGATCAAATTTTGGGCTAAATATTTTAATGATTTCTGGCTAAAAACAAATTCAATCTAAAAAACAAGCGCTTTATTGATATTTATACTAATATAATAAATAAAACAATTCCTGTTCAACATTTCCGGACGCAATTTCTTCAGTACTTGAAAAATTTCTTTGAAATCCTTCACCTGCAATGTTTGTAGAGGATATTCCCGAAGAAATTCATTTAAATACTAACAATAAGTTATAATTTTACCCAAATATTTAGTAATTTTTAAAATAAAAGTTTTTAAATAATTTATACGAAAAATGTAAATGTTCGTTGTTTCTTTAGATACAATGTTGTAAGTTTTTCACCGATTGCTTTGAAATTTTTATACAACGTTACATTCGAATAGTTGCGTATTTCTATATGAATATACCTACTTTTTTTTCACTTGTCACAGGTGTACCAGGTAAAAACATGCGGATGAACTGAATCTATTGATCACGCCCACTTTCTGTAATAAAGTGTGAGTCGACCAATCATAAGGTGACTTGCTAAAGGAGGAGGAGCCCCGAAGTATTCAAAAGATCAGGAGTTCGGAGTCTGAGCCAGTTTTAGTCACACAGTTCGACGGCGGCAGGAGTTCAAGTTCGAGTTCAGTCGCAAGTTATTTCTACTTTGGGGTGAAATGTTAAGACGTTAAAATTAACTACAAATATGCATATCCAGTTGCAAACGATCGATCAACTGAGATATTTTCACATCAACCGCTGAAAATTGGGAACATAAAAGTGCCGATAGATCTGACCTCAGGACGAATTTCAATGCCTCATAACTTCTTCAAGTTAATGATATCAAAAAAAAAAAATTGGTTGAAACCAAACCAGTTATAAGAATCTATATAATTCTTATAACTATAACATTTGATTCCTATATTACATTATAATATATGATTCGTGCATAACGATTACCGCAGTGAACCAGCTATTCCTGCTGCCAAGAACAACGACGTCTACGAACTTAACAATATTATTCAGTCTAGCATTCAAAGCGAGGCAGTCACATACAAGTCCGTCGACACTGTTGTGGAAGCAGATGAAGTAGTTAATTATCTAACAGAATATTTGAATTCACTCAATCTGCCAGGGATGCCACCGCATGTGCAGCAATTGAAAATCGGTATGCCAATTATCGTGTTGAGAAATATCAACCAGCCAAAACTTTGAAACGGTACGCAGTTTGCAGTACAAAAATTAATGAGCAATGTCGTAGAAGCAACAATGTTGAAAGGACTTTTCAAACGTGAGGATGTCCTTATTTCTCGCATTCCTATGATTCCAACGGATGAGCCACTGCAATTTAAAAAATTTCGATTCCTAAATCGACTGGCGTTTGTAATCATCATCAACAAAGCTCAGGACAAATTTTAGAATTTTGGGGTTCAGATCCAGAGACAAATTGCTTCTCACATGGGCAATTATATGTTGCATATTCTAGAGTTGGCAAACCAAAGAGTCTAAACAGACAATGAAACAACAAAAAATATACCCATAAGCGTTGTGAAATTAAACATATTAGAAACGTGCGCTTTTTTTTTCTTTTTTGTCGCGAAGGCCGAAAGATCTCAAATAGCGTCACGATAATTATTTTAAACAAGAAGTGCTAAAGGTCAAGTAGCGCGACATAGTTTCAAAGAGACAATAAACATGTTTGCCGCCAAAATGCTCCGATTTACAGATAAACAAAGTGGGATCAACCAATTAAGAGACGATACTATGGAGATCAGGTAAAAGTAGGAAAGCCGAAAGAACTTTAAAGAATAGGATTTGAAGCCGCAGTTCAAGTTCAAGTTCGGAGTTCTTACAGCGACACAGCAATAGCAACAATCCAATTTAATTAAAGCAGTATTCACACCGGCGACGAAAGAAAGAATAATTAAGTAATCAATTTGACTGGATATTCTCTGGTAATTGCTTATTACGAAAAATTATTCTATCAATCAATAAAACTTCCTCATTAGGATTGGTCTTTGTCACATAAGACATAGAAGATTTTTCCGACACCTATTCCTGACCTAGCCTAGTCACAATAGCAAGAAGAAATAATTTCCAATCTACCAGATTACAATCCAAATTACAGTTCGATGAGATTTTTTTCCTCAATTACAGTTCGATGAGATTTTTTTCCTCAATTACAGTTCGATGAGATTTTTTTTTTTTTTTTTAGTTTTCATTCATCTAGATTGAACTACAGCAACGTGTGTATTGAAAAGGTATATAAAAGCATGTATGTATTTGAATGCAATGTTGCGTCAAAATTTCAAAGCAATCGGGAAGAACTTTCGGCGATTTAAAATTTTTGAACAAACGAACATTTGTACCTTTATTTAAATGAAATTTATCTATAATATTACTTGCCTGTATCATTTGTTGATTGACTGTCAAAATCCAAACTTCTCTCATCATGATGTGGCCATGATGGAAAAGAAGACGAATTAGTAGCATTCTTATTGGAATCTAATAAAACTATTGGGACCCAAAATAGAAGCTAAAAGTATTCAATATTGTAATTAGAATCATTATAAAATTGTACCAATTTTTTCTTTTTTTTTTTGTTTCCAATATACTACTAATAACGATTGTTGCCAGTTTATGTAATCTATAATAATCATTTCATAATGATATTTGTTTGACTAACAATAATAAAATTCCTACTATATCAAAATTTATAATTTCAAGATAAGAAACTATAATTTATAAACTGAGCATTCTAATCTAAGACTGCCTAGTACTTATTATCTTCAACAATTATATCAAAATAAACAAAACTATCAAAATGCTATAAAATACCTTCCAAGAGAAAATTACTGCTGTAAAAGTCATTGTCGTTTACATCGTCCGATTTCAATTCTTGTAATTGATTAATCGTAGTATTGTTGTAATAACAGCAATAGAAATAGCAATAATAACAATTAAAATGAAAAAAGCAAGCTTTGAGCTTCGTTTCTTTGTAAAAAAAAAAAAAATAAATAAAAATAAAAACAAATTTCGCAAAATGAAAAACAAAAGAAATATTCATCAAAATCCGATAAAATGAAAAAAAATTTTGTTTGCTTGTTCAATTATTGATATACTAAGCAAACAAGCAGTAAGACAAATGAATAGTAACTAAAGATGTAAAAATAGGTGAAAATAGGCGGTATATATAGATGGAAATTCTGTTTTTTTCATTTTTTTTTATTTTAGATTTGAAATAGCAATAGCAAAAGCTAATATTAATAATAATAATTGGAGAATGTTAGGAAAGAAAAGTAAGTGTATTTATTAGGAGGAAAGCTCTCGATAAAACCAGATTTTCTTATTGATTTGTTAAATCATTTCTTAATTTTTTCTTTTTTTTTTTTTCTTTTTCACAATTATTCTTGACCAATGGAAATAAATTGACAATGTTCATTGCAAATTTCCAGTTTTTCAGTTTTAATATTACATTTTCTTCATTTCGTATTTGCTATTCTTTCCTCTTATGTACACAAATGATATCCATTTTGTTGTTTTATAGCGATAGTAGAAATAGTTGCTGCTCGGAACCGGTTGCTTAGAAAGTTTTGTTTAAAAAAGGTAAAAAAGAAAGAAAGTAATAAACACATTTTTAGAGATAACTTTTAACTGATTCTACATAAACCTTGATTTTAATGACTGGATTAAATTTACGAAGAGATCACATAAGCAGCAAATTTAATGCTGCTTATATTAATAATCATAGCAGCATTAAATTTTTTTCTATTTTTCGATAAATTTCGTAAAATTTAATAAGAGCAAAGTTTTGAAGAAAACGGAAAAAGAGAGGAAGAAGATTATAATAATAATACTAAATTTTGAAATTTAAATTGTTAGCTATAATTCTCCATTAAACAAACCATATAGCATGAAATATTTCAGTCAAAATAAATATTTTTGAAACTTTACCAAATTAACCGTTTTTTTTTTTTTTTTTTAATACGACCAAATCATCCTTTGATTCATTTTTTTAATTTTGTCCACTGACTTTTTCATCCATAATTTCGTCCATTGACCCCACAGAATCGTTTAATAACACTACAGCCTTGCTTGCGTTTTAATATCATAACGTGATCTTCTAGTTCCATAACTTCACCATTTGGTTCCATATCTTCCTCATTGATCCCATAACCTGATCTTCTGATACCATATTTTCTTCTGATAATATCACGATCGCACCCATTGGTATCATATCAATACTATTCAAGATACCATAATATCATCTTTCTCTTCCACAGTCCAGTTTGTTGATGCCACGATATCTTCTGCTGGTTTCATTGTTTTCTATTCATATCATATAGTTATCAATTATCATATTTTTATTTACTGATATCATACTTTTATCAACTTGTGTCATTTCACAATTTATTGATACCATAACTTCATCTTTCTCCATCATATTTTCGCCATTTTTTGGCACCATAATTTCATCTCTTACGTCCTTCGGTACCATAGTTTAATTCCTGCATCTTCTAGTACCAAATTCTCACCTCCTACATCTTCTGACACCATAAGTTGGACCTTCGGTAACATAATTTCATCTATATCTAATATAACTTTTTTCTTTACTACCATACATCTCTACGATGTTATACCACAAATCGATACGTTTTTTAAAATACACCGCGGGAAACACAAAAGCGTTCGACAATTCGAAGCGCCACTTTTACCGCCAATTTAACCTTTGAACCTAAATGGGGCATTTTTGGCACAACTTCTCTCCACTGCTCTCTAACCACCCATTTTGAATGTACTCACTGCTCGTACTATTTCTCCCAACACTGACTTCACTGACATGATTCTATGCCACAACATTTCGTTGCATTCTCTGATGGTGTGATGAATTGGCTGGTTGTCAGACTTGACTATATTGAATATAAAGTGCAAGGTTATTTCCGCAGCAAAAGTGCTTCATGTTGAGTCCAAAAGAGCGATAAAGGTGGTAAAAGCAGTGCATGTGAGACTGTTTTATCGGATGATCTGTTCGCATATTTCATTCACTCTTCTCTTTCAAACATTTTCACAAAAATGTATCGATTTAAAGGGCTTGCGTTAGCATATTATGCGAAACACATCCACCAAGCAGGTCTGCAGTTGCGTTTTTTAACGCAAATTTGTCCTTCGTGTTTAGAATTACGTGTTATAATGTTGGTTCATCACTCAAACGCGTCTAAAATTATGTGTTTTAATGTAGATTTATCGTTCGAACACATTAGAAATATCTCAGTAAAATAATGGCTTCTGTCGGCTGTGCTGTAAGAAACGCGTCACACGCTGGATCCTGGTTTGCTTTTTTCTATTATAGTATTTGTGTAAAGTAACATGCAGTAATCTGACGTGAATTATATTGCTTTATGTTCCATATGCTTAACAATATCATTTAAAGATAGAATTCTTAGGCAGCACGATCGATTTTCTTTATTATGTTGCCTTATCCCGTATTTAGGTATACGGACGATCCACGGCAGTTGCATCGTGAATTAACAGAATGGCTTGGTGCTGCAGGCTCACGTTGCGCTCAATCAGCACGTGCTATTATTTCACCGTAAGTATTATCGTTTCACAACATTGGAAGGCTAAATACTTACATTTTAAATTCCGTCAATTTCCGCAGATTAATTGAGTTTTGTTTCGCTAATTCAGATTTATATGATAATTACTAATTTCGTGTGATAATCATTAATTCAATTATTTATGCAGAATGATGACATTAGTAAAACGGATAGCATCAATATAGATTAGAAGCAAGTGTGAAAGAAATACATACAATATGCACCGCTTAGTTACTTTTCAGTCATTACCTCAAGTATGATTAAATTCTTAATTTCAGCATCTCCTTTCCATCATGTTTAATCAGTCATTCTCTTACAAGTAAATAAATGAAACATTGATGTTCAAAAAAAGAGAATAAAAAAGTATGATGGAAAGGAGTTTCGAGATTGGAACAAAGCAAAAGTGCGATTTCTGAATATATGTCGAGTAGTAGGTATTGTTTTTCAGACATGCTGGTTACTCATACAGCGGCAGAGTTGCAGCTTTCGCCTTCAAACAAATTATTCCTGAAACTGTGTGAGCGAATTTTCACTCTTCTTAGGATTACATTATTTTTATAACTTATCAGGAACAAAGATTGCATGTGATCTACTTCTAAATCGTTTGATCGATCTTTTTGCTAATTCGATTTTTATAAACACAGTCCGATCATTTATTACATATTTTAAAGAATTGTGCATAAGCTTGCAACAGGGCAACATGCAGAAATTAGACGATATGTAGACTGATTTCTCTATTTTTTGTATGCTGTCGCAGTGTTTCTAAGTGCATCATCATAGTGAAAAATAGATGGATGAATGGTTCATATTATGAAGAAATTCAACAGAAGAAAGAAATTTTATTCTTACATACAAATTTAAATTGATTGCGAGCTTTCTGGGAATTTTTTTTTAGTTATTTTTTTTTTTTTTTTTTTTAGTTACTTTCAAAATTTTCTCTTCTGGAGTGTGTCATTTGGTATAATTGTTGCAGTAGCATTATATTCGTATTGGGACCTTCACACGTAATGTCATTGGATACTTGTGCATTGTCGACCTGTTCACGTTATCGCACACCTATAGGTGATCTTCAGATCGATCAAAGAAGTATTTTTTTTTTTTCTGAATCCTCCAAATAATATCAATAATATATCAGGCATGAGAGGAAATGAATTCTGCGAGATTCGCAGTTGTTTACGTGAATGATAACTGACTGATGTCGCATTATTGATAAGGAGTATCTATGAAATAAAATGATTAAGCCTTCTAGGCTCTAGGAGATGTTTGCATAAATTTCGATCTTAATGTAGAAGAAGCTGAAATAGTTAAACAAGAAGATCGATCAAGGTTGTGGCTGAAAAGATCTTAGTACTATTGAAAGCATCTCGCTGAAAAATCTTTACATTCTTGTTATAACTTAAAGCGATAGATGACTATAGAATACTATATCTGTATTTTATTGATGAAGTTATCTCGCATGCTTCATCTTAAACATTGTAACTTTTGTAGCAAATATGGAGCTGAAACAAACTGGAGCTTTTTCATTGATGGATTTGCGTAATGAAGAAGCAGAACATAGTATTGAAATGCAGTTGCCTTACATAGCCAAAATTATGGAAAAGTATATTTTTGTTGAATCAAAATGACGATTCCATTCCAAGATCAAACTGATGAGCTAAAATTCGGATGTAAACTTGCAAACAATATCATTTAGCTTTTTAATGGATCGAATTTGAGATGGCTAAATCTCCCCAATCTTTTTTTTGTATCCATTATCAAATTTCTTGTTACAGACAGTCAACGAATAGTTACAGCATTGTGCCAGTATTGGTAGGATCACTTTCACCTTCAAAACAAGCCAGTTATGGCAAAATATTTAGCAAGTATCTGTCAGATCCAAAGATAGTATTTGTCGTCAGTTCTGATTTTTGTCATTGGGGTATGACAGTTTAAGAACGATTCTTTTTTCTAAATTCAATAAAAATGGTAATATCATTCAACAGTTGTCCAGTTATAATGAAATCTAGTAAAGTATTTAATTAAAAATCTAGTTAAAATAAGGAAAAGTGATTCTGTTTGGTTTATTTATCAATTGATATATGCTTAAAGGAAGTCGATTCCATTTCATGCCACACGACAACAGCACGGGTTTACCTATCTATGAGCAAATTGCTGCTATGGACAAACAGGTTTCATTTTTTTTTTTCAATTTCTTGACAAAAAGTCTTAATCTTCTATATTTAAAAAGGATCAGAAGATAATGAAGATGAATCGATTATGCGGGACTTCAAGAGAATTGAAGGTTACAAATGTCGTAAGAAATATTTTTTCTTGGATAACTGTTATAAACAATAATTATCCAAAGAATAATATTTTTGATAGGAAGTTGATGGAGAGTTTATCGATGTCAGACGGGTTAACGATCGTTGATATGAATATCACTCGTAGATTTGAATATAACGCGTTCTTTTTGCTGCCGGAATATTTGCTAAGAGAATAGTAGTAATATTTTTTTTTTTTGGAAAATTGGTTAGTAAAGGATGAATATTAAATAGAATTGAAGAGATACTGCTCATCGCGTTATCAAATTAGTTTTGAGCCAAAATTCCTTTTCTCGAACTGATAGCAGTTCTTTTCATATTGAGCGTTTCTTTATTATATTCCCATCATTTACATTAACTAGATTATAAGATTGGAAGCATTTGCATGTGAATTGCTTCCCAGATATTCACTATTGAATATAAAGCTTGATAATCACAACGATGAGAATTACATTATGTGGTAACACTGATTTATATTCATCTTCAGTGATGAGTCATGCAGAGAATATTTTTGTAGTACAATATATTGATTATTTGAATATATTTGTGCTAAAATATAATTCGTATTTTTGGTTTCTGTCCTTATAATAAACTATACTAACTAAATGCTTTTCGCTATCATGAAATTTGAAATTATGCAGTTATTATTATAAATAAATGTGTTTAAAATTCAATGTAAAGTTAGCCTCCACATCCTAACAGTTACGTATTCAACTATTTTCAGGGAATGGACGCAATTTCCAGTCTTAATCCAGCTGCCTTTGGAGAGTATTTGAAAAGAACACAAAATACAATTTGTGGCAGAAATCCAATAAGCGTTATCCTCTATGTAAATATATTATTTTGCGGCAATCCTTATTAATGACTTAGATTATAGTTTGATCAAGAATGGTAATCTTTCAAAGCACAAAATAGAATTATTCAGCAGACTGATTATATTTGAAAGATATACTGCAGATAGCATATTTTTGCTTTTCAAGCATCTTAAACTATTTATTATAATATGATTTTGTTACTCTCACTATATCGAATATGATCTTTAGAATAAGTTTTAGACATTGAATAATTTCCCTTGTTTTAATTTCAGGCAGCGGAATATTTCCGTCGAATGAACAGCTATCTAGCGGAATTCGTATTTCTCAAGTATGCACAGTCTAATCAGGTATTTGTTTAATAAAAGATACAGTATATTAAGTTTCTTTAAAGCCTTATCTGGAGTAAGTTTAAGGCAATATGCGAAATATGTATCCATAAAATCGAATTCTTCACTGAATTACTTAAACTCGAGCATCATATATATTGTCCAGTTAAGAATTATTCGCTGAACTATCTTGTTCACAATTCTAAGAAGTCTTTGTTAAGTGTAATTGTTTCTTTATTATTAACAATTTAGACTGACATTAATGGGAATTGGTTTAGAGAGCTTATTTTCGTTTCACATTTTAGTATACCATGATGTATTCTTCAGACAGTGTTGTGAAGCTTACGAATAAAGCTAGCCAAGATCTCTATCAGAAAGGTGGTTACGAATAGAGTAAGCAAAATTCTCATCTCAGGAAAGGAAAAGTGGGAATTCATTCAGTCGAACTGCATCCTTTGCTAAGAATTAGATTCCCAAGTATTGAAAACGTGTGCCGTACAAAGATATTTCATTTCTTCCAGAGCAGAACTTGAAACTAAATTCATGAACTAAATTTGATGTTAAGGAAGATTGCTATATAATTGCAGAGCCGCAACCTGAACGATTCATCCGTTTCATATGCAGCAGGTGCCCTTTACATCAATCCAAAAGAGTAAACGGAATTCGAGCAGTGAGCATTCATTGTCAAACTATGAAAGACGATGAAAATAATACATAACCGAAAATCTATTAATTTTTGCTACCATTTTATCCTCCATCAATATATATAATACAGTCATAAAAATCATAGTTCTAAAACAGAACCAAGTCAATACCGTCCTCTTTCTCGTTGTCTTTGTTGAAAATAATAATCCATTACTTTATCACTTGATAAAGTAAAATTGTAAAATTACTTCATCCCTTTTGTTTTTATTAGGAGACAAAGCACTTTTTCTGGATTATTGTTGGCTAATGATGTTTCGATTATGCTATTTCATCCAGTGTTTGATTTCGACAGCACACTTGAGTTGCTGGCACATATTCCGCTGTAAGAACATCTAAATGTTTCTATACATTTTGCTACAAGTTTGAGGTATAATTTTCATTCTGAGATCGAAGCATATTTACAAATCAATAAATAAAAAGTGAGATGCAGGGAAATGTACACAAAAATAGGCAATTATAATTGGGACGTAATAATTCATTATCAAAAAAACAAAGTGTGCAAAAATAAACTGTTGACATGATAGCGCAATACTGCAAACTTATATCAGTAGAAATAGCAAGCTAAGAAATTTGCTATGAAAGACAAATAATAACAGATTATCAGAGATAACTCGAACTGACCACTGCAAAGTTTCAGGTAATCTAATAACATAAGAACATCTTAAGTGATTATTATGATAAAAATGTTTCAAAAAACTATGGTAAAGTGAAAAACACCTTTCGTCTCATTCTAAACAAGGACTATGAATTAATATATGATTGAATGACAATTATTTATTGCTTCCAAAAGAATTCTTTTTTTTTCGCTGCTCGTTGCAACGTTCACAATACCATTTTCCCTTTGGTGCTTCCATAAGACCAACGCATTGGAAATGGAACCATTCTATAGGACATTGTTTGTTGTCACACATTATCATTTGGCCGTGCGAAACCTGCAAAATAATTTTTTTTTCTTTTTCTTTACAAAAATCATGAGAATCTTTAAAAAGCAATAACAGATGGACACTTAAATTTTTCAAGAGTGATTTTTTCTTTAATTGGAAGATACCTGATGACAAATGCAATAGGTCGGTTCATTTGGGTCAACAGGCATTTCCATAACCGATGGTGCATCCAAAAATGGTTGAAATGACGTAGAGGCAGAAGCTGGAATAAAATGTCAACAATATTCAAAATATTCCTTTTTTTTTTTACAACCACGACAAAACGACAAAAATTTAATCAGATAATTCGAACTATGTGAAATATTCCCAATTATCATAGAAGCAAAAAGGCTATTTATGTGATTTTGCATATTTATTTAACAAAAGCAATACTGAGTGTTATATCAAGAAACAATAGCATATAGTCTATTTGGTTATCCTATTCTTTAGAAATATGATAAAATAAAAAGGAAACTGTACTTCCGATATTAATTTTCGATGAAACTTCTTTCATGAAATGGGAATACATAATACCACAACACTCCCAATAAATTCAATGGAATCCGAAGACAAATGAATGAATATTGTTAAATATGACAGCAGTATGTCGAGTAACATACCTGCACTTTTCTGAGACCAATGATCCTCTTTTAATTTCTTCTTATCCTTACGATTCGCAACACTTTTTCGTTTCCGGTCAAGCATTTCATCTGAATTATATGTATTTTATATGAAAAATCTTCAGTCTTTTTAAAATTACCATTTTCGCTCAAAGAATCAGAATTTATTTGTTATTTTCATGCCAGCCCTCCATCACTATGCGTGAAGAACAAACACTATTTTATTTCGCCATTGCACAGTGATATGATAAAAATAGATTCAGTGCTGACGAAGAGGAAAGCATGAAGAAAAGTGATCATGATATCGAGAGTGAAAGCAAGAGACTTTCAGAAAACAACGATTTAAACTGTGGTAGTTAATTGCAAACGCAAAAATTTTGAGCACAGAAATTTCGATTATCATAGATAATATACAAGTATGGTTCAGTTTATATTTACATACAACAGACATTCTAACATTTACCGCCGTTTTTATTGGCCTTTGCCGCAGCTGCAGCCGCAGCATCCAAATATTTTTGCCGTATTGTAGCTTGAAGTTTTACCGAATCATTATCCAAACGTCTGATATGTTTATCGACAAGTTCGTAGGTATCTGATGCCAGACGAATCTTTTCATTTGACAGACGTTCAATTTCCGCAAACAATGTCTGCAAAATTGATTTTTAAAATGAATCTATTTAAAGATAAACTTTTCTTTTAAATGTTAGAATGAGTCGACATTGTAGTTGAAACAAACGAAAGTGAATTCTGAATAATTCCGCAATTACGATCACTTAAATAGATATTGGCTATAAAGAACGAAATAAAATCAGTTCGCCGAAATAGAGACATGAAAATTTCGCATAATTTATTAACATTATGTGAATTGCACCGTTTTTAAGCAGTTTAAATATTTGACATCATCAACAAAAAATAAAAAATAAAATAAAAAAATAACTAGATCTTTTCCTTGATCAAGTTACATGTAAAAATGAGAATTTCTGTAAGAGAACTTCTTGACTAAGAGTTGATGAATATACAGAAGACAGAGAGATTGATGGCAAGATAAATTAAAATTAGCATATTTAGTTGAGTATGATGTGATATTTTATAATATTTAAAAATAAATATTTATTTGATACTTTCATCTGCGGTCATATCATGTTTTGTATTCCAATTCGTTGACATCCAGTTTCTTGGACTAGGTAATTTTGATGAAACGAAAAAAGACAGATGTAGAAAATCAAAAACTTGCCATAATTTCTTTGTTAAACGAAATTGATGCATTCTTCGGCATCTTTTGGTGCGATTTTACGAATGTTCTCAATTTCCGATCAATTTCAGCTGATCGCTTATGACATTCCATATCATATTTCCGAATTCCTTGCAAATTCTTTGCCAAATCACACGGAAGTGTGGATAAACTGTCCAAATAATGATCCAGCATTAATGACATCTTTAAAAGCAGATTATGAAAAATATAATGAGAGGATATCACCACAAATATCAAGTAATAATTCCTGATCATTACTACTTATATAATAATATTAATTTCTATGCTTTATTTATTATACAAAATAAGTACATGGAGAAAAGTTAAAAAATTGTTCCCATTAATTCAAAATTTCATTAATGCAAATGATCAAATTACCAATTCAAAATTTCGGCAAATGACACTTTCACTACATAAAATTTTAACTAGTCTGAAACGCCCGTACTTGCTAGATATTTAACTTATTTACAGCCTTTATTTATACAGTACATTCTCCCATCATCAAATTATTATTAAATCCAACTTCATTGAATCATTTTTATCTTTAAAGTAATAAACAAATAAATTTACATTTCACACAAAATTAATACGATACTATGGAAATAATGGGAAGCTTCCGCAAAAGCTTGACTATACGAATAAGCAATATGCAGAATTATAGTTATTTCTAAGTTCGTCAATTTAAAAAAAAAAAGAGTTGCAAAGCTTGTCAACCAAATATTGACTACAGTTTTGATATAAAAAAAAAAGAAAAAAAAAGAAACGAAAAATTCCAAAAAGTTTAACATAACTTATACTACAACAACAATTTCATAACTCTAGAATAAAAATTTCTGAGTCTATGACTGATATAAAATAAAAGGAGAATGATAAATGCTTCAAAAAAAAGGGAAGCCATCCAGCATCGTTTTATCCGCTTCTTCTCTTTTTTTTAAGTGGAATCAATCGTAGCTTTCACGCCTGCTACCATGAATAAACAAAAGTAAATCACTGGCACAACAAAATAATACATAGTCCAGAACTGTTTCAACACCCGCAACTATTTGCGCATAACACATCACATCACGCACCTAATTACGCAAGCAAGTCCATAAAAAAATTTCGAATAAACCAAGCGGCATCGTCCACTTTTATGCTACTATGACGGTAGTACTATGAAAAAACTTCAGGTCGGGCGTAATATAAGTTAACGAAACAAACGTCGCTTTGATTTCCGTAATTGATCAAACATGTACAAATATTTTATACAATGCAATTATAATACAATAAAATATTCTATCGTACACATAGTATAGAAAAATCTACTAGAATAGTACACTAGTACAGTACAGTATGTAGCATATTAGTACATTGTGATTCGGAATTTAATAGTATAGAACAAGTGGTATTTTCATTAGCACATCTGATCTTTATTGAGAAATATGATTTATATTTGAAATGTGTCTTCGTTTTTTTTAAAATTTATTTGTGTCTAAAATATTTTAAAGAACATTTCTTCCTTTTTCTCCAAAAGTATCAAATTTGATTTTGTCAATAAAAAATCTTTCCTTCTTGTACGTTTTATGATATTAAGTTGTATTCAAAATATTTTAACAAAATTTCGTTCCAGTTTGAAAATTAATTCGACGTCCTTGTTTGTCCTCTATACATTTTAATTCAAAAATAGAAAGATGCTAATTTAAAAAAGAATATGATATAGTACAAATTCAAATTAGACGCGAATAATGCAAGACAAATTTTACTGGTCTTAAGATTATCGTAATTTTTTGATAATAATCATTGTTCAAAAAGTTATATTTATTGTGTGATATGAAAATAGCAAATAGAAATATTTACTGCAAATGTATACATTTGTTTATTAAATGCACATGTTATTATGGATAAAACTCTATACATCAAAATTTTAAGGCTATCCATTAACCTGATACTACTGATATCAGTAGTACTGATACTACTGATATGATAACATGATAGCAATAAACGCACATGAAATAATCAATGTTTCCTGGTATAATTGACAAGAACCATAGCCGTAATGATAAAGCAGACAGTAAATGAAGTTATTACATGCAGAATTAACATTGACAGACGAATTATCCTGATCTGAAATTAAATGAAAATTTGCAAGATTAAAATAAGATTTTGGACCATTTCATAATTCACCAAGCATTTAATCATTTCTAATAAGGCTACAATTTTCCTTGCTTATTTGTTCAATGTGCTCGTTGGGCTAATGGCCGAATCAGATTGGTCAAATGTTCGGTGCTTGTCTAGTTCATATTCTCATTTATGAATACATGCATATGTATTATATAATAATCATTCTTCTTTCCAATAAGTGGATTTAGTTTCTTTCTATTTTAATTTTTTTATCATAGAAAAATCTACACCATAAAAATTGCTTAATCTATGAAATACTAATTATTAAATACCTTAAGCAAATATTACATGAAATAGTTTATTAAATTAAGTCAAAGTTGCAAAAATTTACCCAACAAAATTTATGTTCCATTTCTTCTTCTGCTATTTCATCAATTTCAACTTTCATGGATATTTTTGCATTTTTATTTCCTAAACCAAATCTCTGAATTAAGTTGACGAAATAATTTAACTTATGAATTAAATTAACAAATCAATTTGACTTCTGAATCAAGTAAATAATCAACCTTTTTATTCCCTCTTGCAAAGAAAACATGAAAAGGAATTTTTATTATCATTCAGTAATATTTATCAACCAGCTGTAAAATGCGAAACGAAATTATTACGTGAATTCTTTATCATAGTCTTCATCAAATTGATAATTATAATTGCATAAAATAATAATTAACATCTGATCATGCCTGTAATTTTATTCTTATTAAATTTAAAATCCTACGCAAAACCTATTAAATAAAACTAACCAATATGTTCGTTTTGTCCGACTTCATTTTTTTCGGCTATTTTTTTTGCATGATAAGCATCCAAAAAGCTAAAGCCAAATAATATTAAGGAAAATATACACAAATATAAGCCAACAAGAAGAAATGGCCATTTACCGTAATATTGGATAAGTCCCGTTTTATTAAGTGTTGTCGCAGAGAGTATTCCTGAAGCTATAAGTAATTTTGTTAATTTTTTTTTTATTTCGAAACCTTTATTTTGGTAGTAAAACAAAAGTTGCTGAATTTCTTTATCGTGCGAGCTTCTTACTTGAATATAGTTTTGATATCATGTGCTAATTAAAATTTGTATACTAGTACCAATTTTAGACATCTCATACGCTCACTTAAAATTCTATATAAATTCCCGAATCTCGAAAATATTTCAATTTTATGCTTCGATTCAGTTCCAAAGCAACGTCTGATTCAGTTTGAAAGTTTACTCTAACGTTTATATATGAACCCAGCGTGAAATAAATGCAAAAAATCACACATGCAGCGACGAATGCGACAATTGCTACGATACGATGAAACCATCTGAAGTAGAATCGTTTGATGAATTTCCATCTGGATTGATTTAGCGCTATCACAATTTGCATTACAGCAAGAATATACGCAATTAAGCCTGCCCAGGTATGTGTTGGCTTCATACAATGCTACAACTTGGCTAAAGAATTATTCTCTCGACTGGATAATTGTACATTGTATATAAATTGTAAAGAAAAAAAATTTTTCATATAAAACTAATTTATTCTATCTCGTTAATTGTTATAAATTAAGGGTAAATGAAAGAATATGAAATGATTTGAAATTATATATTACAAAAAAAAAGAAAAAAAAAAGAAAAAAAAATTAAATAGGGCATAAAATAACTGATTAATCTTAAAAATATAATTTGCGCGAAAAATCTCAAAAATATTCAAAAAGTTTTGAAAAAAAAAATTTTTTTTTATTTTTTGTGCTTTAATAATAGTTTTCATTTTTCAAAATTTTTATATAATTTAAAACAATAAATAAATAAATAAGTAAAACGATCAACCTGTATGGTACATTGGCGTGTACACCACAAATATAATTGAAATCTCGATTGGATAATAATGAGGAAAATAGCTACCGTTTGCAACATTATCGACATCAATGCACCACCACGATGAAGCTGAATAGTTTAATAAAGAAATGATCGAATATTTCTTTATCGGAAAGCATTTTACTCTTTTTTAAAGCAGTAATTATAAAAATACATAAAATATACTTGAAACCAAATAGGTATATGATCAATTTCTACTGTTGGCCAAAATGTTTTAAAATATCGTGATATTAAGATTGCATTTGATAAGAGAAACCACCAACTCCAAATCATTAAAATTGCTGCAAATGAAAATTTTTAATCACCAAATAAATTTTGGCAATTTCTTTTATATTAATTGTTTTAAATGAGTATGAAAAGCATTGAAAATTTAGCTTAATTTATTCCTTAAATTTCTTTCTAAATGAGTCATTTAAAAAAATTGACAATTTTTAATCCATGTTACGACCCCGATTGAAAGAAGAAAAAGATTGTAAAAGAAAACTTGTTCTAAGACTTAGAACTGATAAAAGGAATTAAGAATTCAATCAATTAAATATTATGATATTAATAATCCTAGACAAAAGTCAAAAAGCTACGTATAAATAATTAGAAACTAAACCTAAAAATATCAATTACTATCAGCTGAAAAAAAAAATACATGATTCAATTATTAAAACCAACTTAAGTACCCTTAAATGTGAAAAAAAAAGCAATTATTGGAATAATTTAGGATGTTCTAAAGTATCAAACAAAGCAAGTTCACTGTCTAGCTTGAATATTTTTGAACAGCATTAGAATAAGTGATAACTGATTAGATAATTCTAATAGATAGAGGTAACTTTAAGAATTAATCAAATCAAAATGAAACCTATTATGATAGATTATTAACTTGCAGTAACTATAAATAAATAAAGGAAAACAATAATGTCCGGGCCTATTTTTTTTTCCTTTATCAATGTCCAAAAAAGAAAGAAAAAAAAAGAAAAAAAGAAAAAAGAAAGGGAATAAATTTTTTTGTAAAATTAATTTACCGTGTAAAGTTACCATCGCATACGTGATCTTTCGTGAAAACCATTTAACTTGTTGAGCATTTTCAATATTTTCATATTTTCCATCTTTGTTTCGCGGCATATTAACTGTTGTTGTTGTTGTCCATGGATAAAGTGAACCATCCGATAATGAATGCATCTTCTTTACATATGCTAATATTTGTTTATCATTAAACTTTTTAATTATTTGCAAAAAAAAAAAAATAATAATAAAAAAATTAATAAAATGGGAAATTTTTGTTAAATTTTAAATACTTACAATATTGATCAATAGATCCACGAACGAATTGTAAATAGTAAGGATGCACTAATATATTATGTATCTATAAATGAATTAATTTTCTATGAAAGCATTTGAATTTATAAATGATTTACAGTAATAAATAGAATACCGAAGATTAACATCGTGAAAGATTAAATGCTGATCGTAAAGATAAAAGAAAATTGAGTTAAATAATATCAGATAAGTAGCAAAACAAACCCTCGATTTATCTTCAACAGACAACTGGTTAAACTGTTTGAAATTGACATCGAGCAGACAGGTGAAAGTACCGCCGTTTACGATGAAACTGGAATTTACAATGAGAACAGATGTAGCCTGAAATGAATTAGATCTATCTATAGTTCCTAGTAGTTGAAATCTATGCTAGCTGAATATTTTTGGCCATTTACAGACTAACTTAACAAATAAGTAAGTGAAAGTCAATTAAGGTCCTGGTTTTCTTGTTAGTTTTTCTTATTGCTCTGTTTTTTTTGCTGGTTTTTATTTATTTATGAATTTTTTGTTGTTGTTTATGCTTTTATTTAAAAGGAGGAAGACTATTTAGTTTTTTGGTTGAATTAAGTCTTCGCGCTAACTAGACTAATTAAAGTTTATGATTAATTTAAGTATCATATAGTTTAAAATTTTGTTGTAAGACAAAATACCGTCAGAAGTACCAAAAGTCATCAGAATTATTAGAAGAATTAGCCTAACCTCATGTAACCGAGTGTTATAAGTACCATCATTATAGGACAAATATGCCCTTCCTTCGTCGATACCATTGTAAAGACATTCCAACACTGTGTCATCACCCTAAATATTACAATGTTGATTAAATAAATTTCATATTCCTAGAAAATAACTTATGTTTTTATTTCATATATATCAGTATTTCGGATCAGAATATCGCTCTTCGAAATTGTATCGCAAATGTAAGAAAAAAAGAGTTAATAATCTAAGAACAGCTGATAAGAACTGGCACTAAAATGATAACAGATGTAGTTGACCTAACAATATCGATCCAAGCTTATATACCATGTGTTGATCATTCGAGAATCCCAATGCAATGTACATTGCGTAAGATGGCAAATCGTTAAGAAGTGCTTCTAAACGTAAACGAAGAAACGAACCACGACCACTTACAGACCATCGCAAATTTGCGGTACATTCGTTATTACTGCATCCATTTGGCACTGACCTTTTTAAAAAAAGAGAAAATTTAAAATGGAATGAAAAAATTTAAAAGAAAAAAAAATGAAATTCGTAAGTAATAAGTTATAACTTTAACTTATTATTCGTGAAATTAGTGTCTAAAATTAAATTACATATCGTTTATTAAACTGGTTATTTGTAATATGGAGATATATCGTTTAACATTAAACGAATAATCATTTTGGCATATATAACAATTACACTTTCAAACGTGATAGCGAATTATCAATCATTTTGGTGCAAATCAGAAAGATGATAAATGGATATGATATGCATAAGCTCTATTTCGATAAGAAAAGTGTACTTATTCTTAAAAAAAAAAAAAGAAGCTATTACAAAAAATAGTAAACTTTAGAGATGATTAGAAAACATACCAACAACCGTGTAACGTTCCACAGCTATTTCGTTTCACTCTAGCACCATTAAGTGATGGAACTATTTGAAGCTAAAAATAATTTTGAAAATAATTCTATAATGATATTGATAAAAGGTTGAAAAAATTAGATTAAAAATGAAACCTGAACTAAAAAGAGGATAGAAGAAAGGTACATCATTCTAGCTTCTTTAAATTACAACCTTGTGCCTATGTGTTCTAGCTTTTTTAGCTCAGTTCCCTTCCAACACCCTCATCGTTCCCTCCTCTAATTCATCATCTGAAATGAAAATGAGTGATCAAACAACAAAGACCATCTTACAAAGATCACACAATAAGAAGTCAAATTGTAACAGAGTGCATGCATACAGGATTAGTATATGTGTTATTGAATTATTTCATGCTAGTTAATTCAAATTTATTGTTAACATTTCTTCTATTTACGAAATTATTGATTGAAAGTTTAATAAGATTGACAATTAATTAATGAGCTGAGGAAAAAGAGAGGACTTAATTTGTATTCATTGTTACTTATTATTATCATTATTACTACTTACTAGAACTATCGTTATGTTATATGAATATGAATACATGGCATAGTGGTAATATTGATAGGATTAATAATAATAATAATTAACAATAACAGTAATAAATATATGAAAAATGAAGGATTGGTTAACGAAATATAACCAATAACCGAAAATTAAAAATGATAATTGAAAAATATTAGCTGAAAACTGAAATAATTAGCAACATAAAATACAAAAATATTAAAATATAACAATACCAATAAAGAAAACAATCTTATTTTTCTCACAGTAAATAATTAAATAATATGTTTTTTTAAAAAAATAGAAAATCACGACGCAAATTTTTCTTGCGTAACTTTCAATATTAAACAAATATTTTCTTTTTTTTTTTTGCACTAATCCTTAACAGGACAAATACAACGGAAATATTAAGTGACTGATTGTCAAATCTTACCAGTTCATTGTTTTCGCTTTTTTCTCATTGGAAAATTGGTCACTGTTTGGTGTTAAATTGTAAAAGATGAAAAAAAAAAATGAAATAAGAGAAATAAGTTAATTATAAACTTTTAATCAATCATTAATATTTGGATTTCCGTCTTTTATCCCAAACTATTATCATTCTTAGCATATAAATGATTTGCACCCATCATCTTCTTTCGGCTCTTTCTCCTTTCCGACATTACACTGATAAAATTCAATAAATTTTATGAATTTCTCAAATTACTATTCACCGATTCTTGATGATTTTTCACTTCCGTTTAAATCTGACGCACAGAATACAAATGATGTAAGTCAACTACGTGAAATTAAATGTATCGCAATGGGAATTATCCGATTACTATGATCAACCGCATAATTAACACTATCACTTATTGTTTCGGAATATCTCAATGCTACATTGCAAACAGCGCCCAATTTAGATTACTTAAATTACAGCTAAACTAGCTACTCTCTACTTATTTGTAGTAATAGCTTTTTTCTTTTTTTCTAGATTATCAAATTTGCATACTGAATTAATTTTAATCATCGAATATTAGCTAACTTCCCCTAATATTTGCATGATATAATGTGTACTTTAACTTTTGTCAAATTAATAAAATTAAAATTTTCTTTTGATTTAAAGTAAAAAAAAAAAAGCTGAAATTTCATTCCATTTCTAAATTTGATTTGTGTGAATAAAATTAAAATTTTTCGCGTTTGCAAAATTTTGCCAAATTAAATAAAGAATTAAAAATTCATGTTGTTTAAAACTTGTCGGTAATCCTATAAAGATAGAAGAAAAAGAAAGAGAAATTGCCGATTGAAATGAAATGCATCGATTGGGAAGACGTAAAATATGGTACGTCATCTATAAATAGCAGTTTGTTGATAGTAAAGAAAATCGAAGAGACATGAATCGATGTATTTGGTGGGTGTAGCCGTCAAATTTGTACGCTCAAAACGTTCACTTTCCACTTGCCATCGCGTCAATCCAGACGATCGGTTGTTGTGCCATTAATTCCGGTTTGCTTTTTGATCTTATTTTTGCTTTATTCTTCCTTTATTTGATTGATATCTTTGTGGCATATTATTCCATATAATTTAAATGACTAAAGAAAGAAGAAAAAGAAATTTTTCAACAACAATTTTTAACATTAACATTTTTTTTCCTCTGCTTATTTTAAATTTATGAAGTTCGAAAAAAAAAAAACTTTTTGCACTAAATTTTAAATATTACTCAACAAATTTCACCAAATAAATTAATGCTAAGTTTGTTAATATTCGTATTGATAACAAGTAAAAAAAAAAGAAAAAAAATGGTATGAACAAAATGATTGATTTCATTTATTTATTTTGAAATGAAGAAAAAAAACTGACGAATTTTTTGGATTTTTTGCTTGCGACAAAGCAAGTTTTATTTTGGTTTATTGTTTTTTTCTTTTTTTTTTTTTTTTTTTCTTTTTTTTTTTTTTTTTTTTTTTTCTAATTCAAATAAATAATAAAGCCAAAGCATGTGAAAAGTGATATGTGACTATTTCTTTTTTTCAATTGCAAATGAAAGAAGTTAAGAAACAAACCTTGTTAAAAATTTTCAAATTATAAATGGTAAAAAATGCAAGAAAATGGAAACATATAAATGCGAAAAAAAAAGCCATAGTAGTTATTTGTAATAAACGTATGATGAAAATATAAAAGAAGATAGAAATATTTGAACTTGAAAAAGTTTTTTCTTTAATTATACCATAAATTTGTGCAATTGATGTTTCAGCGAAAAAAAAAAAAGAAAAAAAGAAAAAAAAAACGAAAAAAATAAATAAATAGTAACATATTTTCATTCTTTTTCTATTTTCCTTTGCTTTCATATTTTGTTAAATAAATCATTCAACAATTTTATCGGTCATCGCATCAGAAAGACGATATGTAACAATATACTAGATTTCAAATCCTGTTTTATGGTTTCAGTATATTCTGAAATATAAAACAGGATTTCTTCTTCTGCCTGTTTCTCTTCATTTCTTTCTCCTTTTTCTTTTTTCTCTTTCTACAAATCAAAATATCACCTTGTAACAAAAAATAAAAATAAAAAAACAAAGAAGAAAAGATGAAAGTTCTTTTTTTCTCTTTGTTATCTTTGGCAATAGTTAGAAGAATTTAATCAATTTAATAACAACAAAAGTTTATTACTAAAGAAAATGAAATCTTTACACAAATGAAAATGATCAGTAAATTCATTAATTAAATTAAACTGCAAAATGATCAAGAGAATTATTAATTTTGATCTATAAGCACAAAATTGTTACGTAGAAAATGGCTCATAATACAAACATATATAAATAATAATCTGGATGAATAAAATCAGCAGTCTAGCAAGAACAGAATAACAGTTTGAATCGAATATAATTAGCAGCCTAGTTGGATAGAATAAATTTGCAATCTAAAGGGAATTACTGCAAATAATTATTCTTTATTTCTTAATTGTTTTCCCACTTTTTTACATTTTCTTTTTTTTTTTTGCTGCAACATATTAATAGCTTATTTAATCCATCCTTTTTTCTTCCATTCTCTTACATAAATAACTGTAATCTTTGTGCAATCTTTCAAATTTGAAATAATTCAAAAAAGTAAAGATTTTTCATTTTGATTATGAAACTTTTAATATATCACGTCATTCAAGAATTGGAATAATCATCGTATTAATTAAGTCATACCAGAATATTACATCTTCTCATGGCTACTAACTTCCAAAATTTTCAATTAAATAATTTTTTCAAATCAAATTTGAAAATTTTCAACTATTTCTGATTAAACTTTGATTCAGTTAAGGATACAAATGGAATTCATCGTATTAAGTGATAACAGTCCCATATATGTTTATTCATCTTAATTTTAAACATTTTACTATTAATTATACCATCTAATTAATTTGTACATTTTATGAAGGCTTTTGAGATTTTATTATAACATACCTACTACAAATTAGAAAAAACAAAAAACAAAAAATAAATAAGCAACAAAAATGCTTTGGGATCATTGTTTGTACAGAGGCCCGCTTAGAAAGGCCGCTATTCGAAATTTTATTTGGAAAGACAATAATAAGTACGGTGTGGTTGTCTTTTGTTTGCTAAGCGTGGTTTATTAAACTTCCCGTGTTTTAGTTTGTCGAGTCAATGCCCATGCAAATGTAGCATAAGGCAGCTAGACTCAAGTTATGAATGTATGAAAAAATGCAAAGTACCATTAGTTGAAGAAGTTCAACCATCGATTAATCAATATAACAGACGATGTGCTGATAATGTAATAGTTTTCGTTGTAATCGTTAAATTTTATATTTCAGTTTCTTATTTCCGTTTCTGAATCATATAATTCTAGCACCACTACATCATACGGTACCAGCAGTCTTCTCACATATTATCATTGTTTGAACAATGTCGCAACAGCAGCAAGCAGGCCATAATATTGTAAGTTCTTTTTCCCTTAAATTCACTGGAAAATTTATTTGAATGTAAAAATTTCAGTTTTGAACTTGAGCATTTCCTAATTCTTCTTCTGTAAAATATAGATTTATTTGTTTGATATTAGCTTTCTTTGTGTAAGTACGTTTGGATCACTTTCTACTTAGTTTTCTGGCTTACAAAGCTTACATGTAAAGGAGAGATTATGTGAAATGTTAAGTGCATATCTGTGCTTCGGTATTATATTTATACTTTATAAATCATTTTTATTTCTCATAAAAGCAAAAGTAAATGTTTCGATTGTTTTCAAATTTAAGGTATTTTCCAGAAATCATTATAAAAGTTAATCCTTTAGGTTGCAACATTTCATGTAAACTTCTGGCATTTCTTTGGATATTTTTGATATATTTACATGCAGTATTGATTACCATAGCTCAAAGGCCATGGATTAGAAAGAACAAGTGAAAAAGTTTTTGCAGGCAGATGTATACAAAGGTGTGATAAATGATGTTATCGGTCAAGTTAAAGAAGCATTTTTGGATGAAAATGTTGATATCGATGTTTTACAGCAGCTTAAAAAGGTGAATTGTTGTTTTATATTTGTTAATCAGAAATACTGAGTAATTGTTATTTGGACTCTTCATGCAAAATTATTATGCTACCATGAGTAATAATTTCTTAAATCTAATACATTTCACTGGCAAAAGTCTTGACAGTGTAGCTTGTCATTTCTCACAAAATCTTTTAAAATTATGTAATTTTCAATTGTTAGTAAATTGGAATGAACTTTAATGTCATATAGATTTTAATTTAATGGTTTTCAAGGACTGGGAAGAGAAGTTAATTGCTAGCAACAGTGTTGACTGGGATGGCCCACGATATGTGCCACCACCTCCACTACGACAGATGAAGCAACCCATTATGACAAGTACAACTATACCTCCAGGCAGTACTGTCCGGATCGCTCAAAATGGACAGGTGAATACCACTGAATACTGCGTATCATAAGTGTAGTTCGATTTTCAAGGAAAGGAAGAGGAAAGAGAAAGACAAAAAACAATAAGACTACCGCATATTTGTTTTGTTTATCAGTGAAAATTGTTTACCATTTGGTAAGAAATTAAGTATTAAAGTGATAAGTTATTTTTCATTTTGGTGGCCTCTGTGACGTCTGTTTTCTCCATCCGTGGCAATGAGTGAAGCTATTGTCATCAAAAAATGTTTGAAAAAATAATATTGCAACAATAGGATCTCTAGGAATCAAACAGATTTATTTACTAAGCAAATTAGAAAAAAAAAATAAAGCCATAGAAAGTGAAAATTCACATTTATAACTACTAAGGTCTCATATTGTTTCATTCCGAACTATTGTAGTATGTGAAGTGCACAGTATGATCGTAAGTAATTCCCGGTGAATAGATTAAGAGGAATTTTATCCGATTTTCTTCCCAGTTATTAATGAACTTATAAATCATGAGAAAAAGACTAATCATTATTTTAATTAAACAGATTTGATTCTTTGTTTTAATGCTGCATAATTGCCTCATTTCTAGATCTTCAGCTGACCAATCATTTTTTTGAAGTGAAGGAAGCATGTATTATCTTTTTTGTTTATTTTTGCATAGTTTTAGGTTTCATTTCATATTTCGAAACTTATCTATTGTGCAGTATATACATTTGAAACGATTTAAAAATTTTTCATCTCCAGTTTAATTACTGTATTTTGAAGCACATATTGGTTCAACAATCAGCACGATCATCTGCATCATCATCATCGTCACAGGCTTCACAGCCGGCATTGGTTATGCAAACAAGCGGTACATCAAGCGTACAAAGGCCAGTACCTCAAGTACAGTACATCAGCGCTGCCAATATTCCGATCAGCAGTGATCCAAATACTGTTGTAATACAGGTAATTTTTCATCTGAAGTCAATTCTATAATGGTAACGCTCGCTGAATTTGACAGTATTAATACTAACTGATAATAAATTTTCACAGTCGATATAAGGCATGCATTTTTTTGGGAGATACAATTTTTACAAAATGGATTTTTGCATATGACTGTAAAATTACATGACTAAGTTTGATGCTTACTAGATCAAAGGCTTATTTTATATTGTGAATGTCTACATTGTGGCTTCCAGGAGCGCTTAAGAACGTTCATTTCATTTTCTTACATTTCTTTCTCTATTCAGTGAGGCAGTTATGACATTTAAGGAAAGAATTTCCAGTAATTTGTGAAAGATGACTAAGTCAATTTCATTTTCTTGATATAATATGGAATCGTGCTGTTTTACAATGCAAATATATTGTTTAGAAGATTGGATTGATGGCAGTTTGAAATTTAAGGAAGCGTATTTTGGATTTCAAATTCAGTGACTTAAAATTTCAGCGACAATCAGTGAACCAGAACACATCACAGATAACCACAATGGCTCCTGGAATGATTACATTTCCTGCTGGACAAGGTCAAGCACGAATTGTTCAACAAGGCGGTCAGCAATTTTTAATGCACGGTGCGAAATTCTAAGTTTAGCCTTCTTTTTATTTATCTCATCATGCTCTGTGTGATCATAGAAATTTAAAATCTTGCCGAATTGTCGAATTTAGAATTGCTGTTTATCTTCTGGATAAACATAATATTAGAATTGTGTACTAGCTGTTCATTTTTATTTATATGGCGAGACCGCACAGTTGGTCTATATGAATAAAAATGTCAGCTCACTTACTTTTACCTGCCTGAGGTGTAATAGATTAAAAAAAAAAACAGGTAGATATATTAAAAAAAAAAAAAAAAAAAAAAAAGAAAAAAGAAAACGCACCTATTCGAATGCAACGTTGTTTCAAAATTTCAAATCAACCAGTGCAGAACATGATATAAATGAAGTATTTATTAATTTTTGGGATAGAAAAGTTTTTTTTTTCTTTTCTTTTCGAACATTGAAAAATAAAAGATTTATTTGTCAATATGTTTAATTTTGAAACGTTGTTTCAAAAGGCACAATAAACATTTACATTTTTATTTATATAAAGAGAATACTATCATGTATTAGTAATGGCTTCTCAGTTTTTTGCAGGAAGTGGGACAACTAATCTTCCTACGGGCAGCAGTGTTATGATTTTGAATGCTGGTTCGCAAATTCCGGTGACCCTGAACAATGCTGTTGTTTATCAGCCGACAAACAGACAGGCACTTCAGTCCGGGCAATCTAATGTGAAGCTGGAGGATACGATACAGCTGCTTGATGGAGCAACAAGTTTGACTGTTAATACATCTAGAGCTGGTTCATCTCGAACAAGTCGTAAGCATACAGAACGAGAAACCGGTCGCAAATGGAAAGGTAAGTGCAATTGATCATGTATATCTTTTGCGTTATTCTTTAATTCATATGAATACTGATTAGTTTGCTAATAGAATTTTATGTTGGCCTGGACGAGACCGTTGAATTTGGAAACATAATAAAAATTGAAATAATTGGTGCATGTTGTCGTTTGCATTTATATAAGCAATAAATTTTGCGTATGCACCTGTAAATAAAGCAGAGAAGCAGTTTTTCAATGCTCAGATAAAGAAAATTTACTTTTTTGATGATCTTTAGAATCTAACACTCATCGAAACTGCATTGTTTGAGTTTGGATGTTGTCAGCTTAACATATTGCTCACTAATAAAATAACAGATTTTTGAATCTTTCCTCGCATTCTCAAACCCAGTAATAATCTATATCGTTTTTATTCTAGGTCCTTCAAAAAAGTTGCTACAGTTAGATGGAGCAACTCGAGTGAGTGATTCATCATCTGAAGAAGAAGAAATGGATGAGGAGGATGATGATGATCCGTTGAGGACAATTGCTGATCGTATAAGTGAAGAAGGAAATACAGTTGAAGACGAAGACCAGGTGTCTAATCATTATGAGCTAATTTTTATTTGTCAGAAAAAAGTTCTGTTGCTGATGTCAGAAAGAATTTAATGATGAATTGTGTGACTTAAAATGCTCGGTTAACAATTGTTTTTCATACTACTAATATAGTATAGTTATCTGGTCGCATGCAAATCCTTTTTTTCAACTCACAGAATAAGAAATATAGCTATAAAATCTCTGAGTGCTCTGGATCTGATTAAGTGGAGATGAAACAAGTAATCTGAAGCTTCCAAATTTAATTTGTTCTTTCTAACTATTTAGATGCATTACACAGCTTTATTGAATGAAAACTGCAATGGTGCTCATTTACATTCAGAAAAAACTATTGATTATGCCTGAAATATCAAAAATAAATTCAGATCACCGAAGAAGATCCTCTGAATTCTGGTGATGATCAAAGTGACGATGAAGACGTAGAGAGGCTTTTCGAAGCAGAGAACCTCGTTATGTGTCAATTTGAAAAAGTTAGCCTTTCCTTTCTATTTTTTTTTTTTATAGTTTGGTTTAATATTTAGTGGGAGTGTTCATTACCTGTTGAATTCTTAATCTTAAAAATTTTTTAAAACATTTACAATGACGGAGACATCTGCTATATTTCTTATATATATATTATATAAGACGTACACAGTTCATTTTTTAGGTACATCGTGCTCGTAGTAAGTGGAAGTTCACACTGAAAGATGGAATAATGCATATACGTGGTAAAGATCACTGCTTCCAGCGTTGTTCAGGTGAGGCGGAGTGGTAGCAGCAGCTTTGATGAAGAACGGAACTGTTTGATTCGCATTAAAGTATGTAAGTATGGCCAAAAATGGCATAAGATTCAAATCTAATTGAATGCTTAGCATTAATTTTAGAATCCAAACTTTAAGAAAATTTTTAAATGGTTTGTATGATTTAGTTAGAATTTTTTTTTGTTTTATTTTTTAAGTTCAGCTGAACGAAATTTACGGGATGACTTGATGTAGATTTTGGTTATGACTTATCAAAGGAATATAGTGCATTAATCTATAGTTTCACAAAAGATAATTTTTTTAAAACATGCACATATTTTACGAATTTATTTGTTATTAATGCCATGGTAAATTTTTAGATATCAATAGTATGTAATGACTAGGTATATTGAACATGATTTTCTCTGAACATTTTTATTTTGATGATGTCACCGATTGTAGATTAAAGTAATTTGCTTGAATTTCATATTTTATCATTCAATCGATGACATATTGTGTCTAGTATGCTTTTAGATATTATATTGTTTTCTGTTTAGCCGTTCTTTGTGCATCTGCTTTCTGTGCCTTCGACCGCTTTTCCATCTGTATTTTGCTTTCTTGTTTGTATATTTTTCTCTGAAAGAATGCACCGACGGCATTATTACTATTATTATTATTTGTTTTTATTATTGTTATTATCATCATTACTGTCATCACTTTTTCTACTGACGATCCAGTATTGTGTTAAGAGTTGACTGAGTATAAATCGCTTCATTTGATAAATGCATCTCGTTGAATTTCGCTTTTTTGTTCCACTCCACTTTCTTCGATTATGCTATTAGAAAGTTTCGTTAGAACATTTTTCAGTCCGACAAAAATTGAGCTTTCAATGTTTTTTGACAATTTCAATAACAAAATCGGTTGCAGCTTTGCGAACAATGACTTTATATTTAGATGCTGAGTTTTATTTTACAATGCATTCATCACAGCGTGTAATTCCTAATAGATGTTTTTTGTCTCACTAATGTGAAAACAGCTGTCAGCAAAATTATCCTAAAGTATAAATTAACCATTTCGATTGCACGGAAAAAAGTAGATTGGGGTTGATGCCAGTCATCAAATTTTTCACTGGAGTCAGTGTGTATAATGGAACATCTGTATATATATATAAGTTTAAAAATATTAAAAAATCAAAAATGTGAAATATTTGCTAATCAAATGATCAAAGGAAAAGTATTTATTGGTAGGAAAAAATTATGAATAGGAACTAGTTAAATTTAAATTTCATCAAAATCATAACAATTATTACACCATTATTACCAAAGGTTCAATAATGTTTGGATTATCATTTCTTCTTTTTTTGTTTTTATATAAGATGTTTGATATAACAGCAAAGAATAATAATAACATCACAACCACGTAAGCAACATAGATATTCTTGCATAATTAATTTCAATTACTCTTTCTGAGTATTTGCCGAAGAAAAGTGTCATTGTTGATCGATTGTATACTTTATTGATACCTTCGTTGGCAATGCTGGATTATCTTCACGTGCAATTGATATGTCTTCTGTTTTCTCAGTTATTTGAATTCTTGAATCAATTAAGCGTGGCTTATCGCTGCAAAACTTTTCATTTGTTTCATGTCATTAGTCCTTTCATGTCAAAGGAAATATACAGTGTTTCAATTTTAATACTTATATCGAAAATAATTTAGAACTTGATTTAACGAAATTTCAATTTAATACACTATATTATCGTACAATATTATTTAATTGCTAATTTATTTATTTAAAATGTTTAAAAATATTTTTGTATTTATAACAAATTTTTTTTTGCATTGTTTATTCAGAATAAAATATAATATCATTTTAATTTTAAAAATAATTATTTATTCAGAATAAAATATAGTGTCATTTTAATATCAAAAAATTGATGAGGAAAGAAAGAAAAAAGGAAACATGAATTGTTTTAATTTTGATATTAGTGTCGAAATTAATTAAAAATATTAAAAAGAATTACTCGAAATAAAATTTTTAGACATCAGTCGTTAGTAATGATACATACATTTTATCTTATTTAATCGATATTTAAATATTGATAAAACTTACTCTTGATATTTTAAAATATTTTGGTTAGATTTTAAATCAGGATTTCGTTTCATTCGTTTACATTCTTGCTAATAAATATCGATTACAGCAGGTGCAAAAGATAAATCCATTTCGACCGATTTTTCAACCATTAGTGTATAGCGAACATATGCTGCTGCTAATGTATAATTTGGCTGTTTATTTATTAAAGTTATCTAAATTTGGGTATATGAATTATGCATAAACTAAATTTGTTTGAAATATGTAGGCGATAATTACCAAATCAGGTAATGCATAATCATAAAATATCAACTTATGATCTTTTCATGTCGGATATACATCATTCTTATTGATTATTTACGCTAGTCCTTTTTCCCAAATTGAATAAATTAAAAAATTTAGTTTAGTATACTATATGACCTTTAAAAATATTGAAATGAACAGTTTAATCAATTTATGTCAATTTAAATACTTTAAGAACTTCATCTGATTATTATATTACTAATTTTTTTAAGTTTCAAAATTTTTAATTTTTAATTTAATTTAAGAAATTAAATTAATAATGAGTTTAAAAAAAAAATATGTTTAGCGTCATTTATATGTTTAGCGTCATTTATAACTTTTCAAAAATAAAAAAACGAAGAAATGCTATTTCGTATGAATTCTTTCTATGAATTTATTATACCGATGGCGATAGAAGCCGAATAACTTTCATTGGACCAAATTTTTCGTTATAAAAAAAATGAAAATGTTAAAATTTTCAAAAACTTTTGTTAACAATCCATGAATAATAAAGCGATAAACTTTTGTAATTAAATAATTCCGAAGGATCAATTTTAAAAAATTTTTTTTATTGAAAGATTTTTCAAAAAAAAAAAAAGAATAATGGTTAATCAGCGTTAGCATGAAATACGTATACGTAAGAGTTCATTCACGTAACATCGAGTCTTTTCATTATTGTTAATACTTTATCGAAAGTTGTTAAAAGTGGTCATTTTACAAATTGGAATTTCAAATTTGGAATTAAAAATTAAATTGTACTTGTTCGCAAAACGATAAATTGCAATTGAAAAAAGAAGTTATTACACATTCGTTTTTCCGTAATCCAACACAAATTGCATTAGATTTGCCAGTAACCGTTGTAACCGGTACGGAATCGACATTTAAAATTTTTGCATCACCTACCGTTAAGCTCATTCCCGCTAATATATGCTCAACGATGCATGTTACAAATACCTCAAAAAGTTATTTTATAATTTCAATTTTTACTTAAAAATCAAGTTTTAGCAATATTTATTTTCAATGCAAATTATTAAGAATAATTTTTACTTCATTTTTAATTTAAAAAATATGGAAAATTTAGCAATATTTACTGAAATTTTTTGAAAAGTTTTCCTTTGTAAACAAAAATCTAGTCTTTTCAATATTTTTTTCATCTCATTCATTCCAAAAAAAAAAAAAAAGAAAAACGCGAAAATCATTATTTAAGCTTAAAAAAAAAAAAAAAAAAAAAATTGATGAACTTCATTTTTGTTTACGTTTTGTGAAATAAAGAAATATTGTGATAAAAAGTATAAATTAATATCGATATATAGTATAACTTTTTATTTTCATGTTTTATCGGAATTTTTATATTTTAATTTTGATGTTTTTGATTTATGTCTATATAATCTATAAATTGGAAGAAAAAATCATAATGGTGACCTTATTATTATATGATTTAACAGAGAGTGCAAATTTGCAGTTATAAATGAGATAGATAGCGGCGATGTGGTACTTATAAATCGCACTTTGTTCACAGCCTTCCGGAAATCGATTTTCTTCCATTTTCGAATTTGTTGTCAATCGGATTCCATTAATTTTAAACTATACCATATCATATGGATAATTAATTTTACAGATCATAAAGTTTAAATGTACAAATGACTAATATTTATATTTACGACATAAAGCGAATTTTATGATAGTTTTCAAATAAAGTATATTTACAAAGATATTTTGAAAAAAAATATTAAAGGTGCTTAACGGAAAGCTCTGGAACTCTTTAATGAAACATGCTGACAATTTGTTTGATTGAAAATTTGATTTAATCTTTTTAATTGTTATCAATGTTACCGTCATTTTATAATTATTATTACAAGTATGATAATTTTATTATCATTGAAAAAAAAAAGAAAAAAAAAAGCAAACATTATAATCGTTTTTGTCAATTTTTGTTAGCAGTTCTTCACATTGTTTTTGTGATTTAATTTTTTTATCATCATTTTTTGTAATAATATCACCGAATTGTTGCAGTTGTTCAGCTACTGATCCACGCTCAATTTTTATTAAAGCCATTGATTTAGTTATCACTATTCCAATCTATTCAAATTTATCGTTATTCCGATTTATAAAATTAATATGCATAATACTTATCTGCTATAATAATCAGAACATAAGTAAGTCATTGTATATTTTTCTATTCTACTGAAAATTTAATGACAGGAGGTAATGGTGGATTTCTTTCATTGTTACTTACTTTCTGTTAGTTTAAAAAATAAAAGTTATTTCATTTTGATTGATTTTTGTTTTTACAAATAAAATTATATTTTTTTATTCTTTATTTTTTTTCTATAAAGTATTTTCAACAATTTCAAGATTTCTTGGAGAATGCATTATTATACTATTACTGACATTAACCCCTTTTTTTCCTTTAATGATTCCTTGAAAAATTTGGCAATAAGCATTTGGTATTTTTTTGTCTAATGCTTCCACATATACATAATCGATTTTCTAAATACAGTAATTAAATTGTTTTCCATCCAAAATTATACGACTTAATTTTTCAATGCAAAATTAATTAAATAATTTAAGAAACTGTAGAAACATTTTGTCAATTTGCTGCTTCATAAATTCTCTGCATTAATTTTATCTATCATTTACATTTTTATATATCTGTATACCGAAATGTAAATGCCATATTTGAGCGTACATTTAAGTATACGTATTCCTGTTGTATACATAAACATAAGACTTGTTAAGAACATGGCTTATTATACTTGATATGCAATTTTTACATTAAAAAAAAAATTTTTTTTTTCGTACTTTTTAAATTATTCTTGATACATAGAAGTAAAAAAAAAAATATAAAGCATTGTAAAGTATAGTAAACTTTAAACTTAAAATTTTTAAATTCAACCTTTACTATATTATCCTTCATCTTTGTAATCATTCGGCTGATTTATTAAAGGATGCTGTTGCTGTTAATAATTTATTTTAGATATAATTTCCATGAATAATTTCCTTTCTTAGCAAAGTTTTTCCTCGAATTATATAAATGTTTTATACTTTCTATTTTAATGAAATAATCTATTTTCACGTTTTAATAAAGCATCACTTGACGAATTCAGTATGACCTATTATAACTAACAGTATGGTAAAAATAGAGAACGTGTATTTAAGTTTTACTAATGTTTTCACGTAAAGCTATAATCTTTTTCTTCTTTTTTCTCTCTTACTTATAGTCCACATGCATGAAATTTTTTTTAGGAATGCGATGGGAAATCATAATTCTCAGCTAATCTCCAAGAAAAATATTTAATCATGAAAAGATAACATCTACTACCCAGAATATTACAGTGCAAGTTAGTTATCATCTTTCTTAACAGCTTGTTATTTGTTTGATTATTAAACGAAATGCGAAAAAGTATTATAGGAATGAAGATAATGATACTCAAAATGATTCGTCACCCATTGATGTTCAGGCCGCTTCGGAGTGATGAAATAAGAAACTAAGCAATAGTTATCCTGATTAATTTTATAAATATCTGTGTAAAATGAATAAAAAGAAATTCTAACAGTTCCAAAATTTGAATATTTTAATTTGAAGAAGTAAAATTAAAAAAAAAAATGCGATACAAAGTTTGTAGAATAAGTATTTCAGGATGCATCAATATGTCGCATTCAGAATCTTGTCCAATCTATCATCATTCTATTGCATTCAGAATCTTGTCTTATCCATCATCAATATATCGCATTCACAATCTTGCCTTATCTATCATTATTATGTCGCATTCAGAATCTTTATTATCAAGCATCATTATGTCGCACTCTTATCCACAATCCTGATTATCTCTAAATAGCCCATTGTAACACTCTTAATCAGAATTATATAGACTTACGCCATGGATATATCTTACTCGTAATCGTTGATTCAGTAACAGTTATTTATACGTGTCACAGGTCACAAAAGTGCAAAAACCATATATAAATTTATTATAAAATTATCATATCAAATTCAAATTATCAGAATCATAATAAATTATTCATATCGAATTTATTATTACAATAAATGAAATAATACTAATAATAGCAATTAAAAATAATGGATAATAGAGCAAGGTGTGAAAGTGAAATGAATTGCTGGTTACGATGGTTTAGTTCACTGTAATTAATCTTCATTAGTATACCAACTGTAATATAACCAATAACAGGTCGAAAAGAGCAAAAATACTGATGGAAATAAGAATCGACTATCTGCAAAAAATTAAATATAATTGTAATTATATTATGAAATTAAAAAAAGACTTGAGAAAAGTAAATTTACTAATTTAAACTAATTGAAAAAATTAAAAATTACCCCTCAAATGATTACTTAAATCCTTAGGTATTTATTACAAGTGCAAAATAACTTACAGTAATCAATTTGCCTTGCTACAAATTCGTTTGATGCCATACATTTTTGGCATGGCTTTGAAATGTCAAAGTTATTGAAAAATTTGCCATGTTCCTGCTGTGTTTTAGCAACCAATGTCTGAAAAATATATATGCCACTTTTTTTCTTATTTTTAATTAATTTACAATTATATAGAAATTTATTTAATATAATTAAGTAAACATTCATATATTCATTTACTTTTGCTTATACATCCCAAACACTCATATAATTGTACTAATTTCATTATTAAAGATTTAAAAAAAGAAGCAATTAGCAAGATGAATGTTTGTTATTGCAACTTAAAATAAAAATCAAACTTAAATTTAAAAATTTCGTTCTATTTAAATAAATAGATTTAGTAATTTATAACACAGTTATTATTGTTGCTTTTAAGCAAAATATTAACATGTTTTTTCTTTTTCTTATCTTTCTAGCAGAAGGAAAAGGAAATTAATTCAGTTGTTTTATTTAAAAGTTCAAAATATATACCGCAGTATTACGTAAACATCGCGTTAGTCCGGCGGATACGGTATAGGCGTTTATCGAATTTGTATGACCGTTATCTATCGAATATCTTCTAGTACGACTCGATGCTAATGGACTTTGTGGTTCCAAATTTTTCTCCAGCATTCTCTATTTATTATTAGTATTACGAACAAAACTTAAATATAATACATAAAAAGAATTCTAATACAAAACATGAAATTAAATAATCATTTCGAAATGTTTTTATGATTACATTGAGAAGCTTCTGAATTATAATCAATCAGAATTTATTCAAATTTTTATGGACAATGCTTGCAAAAATAAAGTTCCTGAATGGATTAATCACTGAAACATCTCAAAACATCTCGGAAATAAAATAAAAATAGTAAAGATGTTTTCAAAAATTGAATTCTGTCAAATTTATGATAAAAAAAAAAAAAAAAATTATTTGTATTAAAGTGACATTATTTCAAAAAAAATACAATTACTTCTTTTGAAAATTGAATTCAATCAAATTGACAGGTTTTTAAAATAATATTTTTTTTCAAATGAAACTAAATTTCAGCAAATTTTTCATTCATTTCTATAATTTTTTATTAAACTTTAAAGTAGATGACGTTTGCAAAAAGTGAAATTACTTTTTTTGAAAAGAAAAAAAGAATATGCCACAATTTTTATTCAAGATAAAACAAATAACATTTGGAAAAACACTTTACCTTTTCCATTTCAGGATAAATTTCAGAGGCACCAAAAATACGGCGATGTATACAATTGTAATCACGTTTGGTTAAATAGTAGCTAACAAACGAATATTCCAATAATACAAGAAATATTAATGCCTAAAAATCCAAAATTCTTCCATCTTCACTACTTAATTTCAAAAAGCTGAAAGTTTTCTAAAGTTTTTTGAAAGTATGGATGATATTTTACATCCCTTTCAATCATCCAGTTTAAATATCAAAATATAATTAAAATCAGACCAATGCATTATGAAATTTTGAAATTCGTATTAAATAAACATTATTTGCATCTGCAGAAATTCAAATACATAAACATTTTTGTTTATTTATTCTTGTTCCTTTTCCGATAATGAATTAGTGAATAAAAAATACTGATACAGTATTAAGTTATTGAATATGACTGTGATTGTTAATTCATCAATTGAAAATTACACTAAATAAATGAATGAATCGTAAATTAAGTTGTTTAAAAGCTAAAACTAAAAAAAGAAAAAAGCTTTCTAAAAACTAGTTAAATTAATAAAATAAATTTTGAATTTCTACAAAGCGGAAAATTATCTTAATGTATTAAGAAATGATTAGATAACATGAAAAATTGCTAAATAACAAGCAATATTTTAATTATAAGAGTAAAAAGAAAAAAAAAATAAAGGAGAAGAAAATAATCAAAAATTACCTGTGAGAATGTTAACCAAATATCCAATGCTTTGATATAACTAACCTGAAATTATTTTAATTGATGAATCAATCAACAAATGGTATATTAGAATGTCAAATATTGTTTTCTATTTAAAATGAGAAAATAGAACTCCGGAAAATGATAAGAATTGATAAAGAAAAAAATAAGAAATATAAAGAAAAGGACCAATTAATTTGAAATATAAAATTTTACTTCTCTATTAGCATGATATCAATTTAGATATTTAAGTGTGATAATATGATGGTTTATGTTTTTTCATCACTTTTTTTTTTTTTTTTTGTTTTTCTGCATTCACAATACTGCTTGATGAACGAAACGCAAATAAAATATAGATGCAATGCAAAAATCAAACAATTATTCAAATAAAGGAATAAATATTTTCACTATTAATAAATAACAACATTCGCAGTATAAAATTAGAAAAAGGAATGTAAACAAAGCGTGAATTTTGAGTTTTAATTTGAAACATGTAAATAATTTAAAAATTTTAATCTATCAATTTAATTTTTGTTTGTTTTTCTTCTCACTTCAACTTTTTTATTTGCTTTTTATTTAATAAAATCAGTTTGTTTCTTTTGTCTTGAATTAAATTAGATTAATCAGAAAATAAATAATATGATAGAAATAAAGATTTCAAAAAACGCATCTTCAAATTATTTTTACTTAAATAATTGAATTAATTAAAAGTAAAATATACTTGTGGTAAATCTTGTCGAGCACCATTACTCATTGTGGTCAGTGTAAGTAATGTTGTAATGGTCAGTGTGACCCGAGCAGGTGATGCCCGAGGATCGAGCCAGAAGCTCATCCATGAGATGGAGACAAGCATTGCTGATGGGAAATATGTTTGAATTATATGAAACAGCATTAATCTTTTCATAACGATCAGCCCTCGTATACATGACCAATTACCTGAAAGGAAAATTTAGGTTAATTTATCATCAATTGCCCGATTAAAATGAGGGAATGAAAAGGTGGATAGTATTTTATTAAAGAAATAAATGATAATTGTAAATATTGATCAGAGAATCAATTGATCTGATCAAATTAATAAAAATAACTGATATTATAATTTATTTATTCTCACGATTCTTTCTCTACTTTTTTTCATTTTCATAAAATATACTAATTTATTAGTCAGAAAATTTCATTGCTGCGATGTAATAAAGTAAATTATTATGAGGAACAAGCCTTATATTAAAGAAATATCTCATTAGAATTTAATGTAATCAACTGGTCATATTCTAATGATAATAATAATGATTATTATTATTTGTTAATCTTAAGCCGAAATTTTGCCTTATTTTTGTCAAAAAATTTAAAAAATTCGACCGATAATTTTATAATTTTCATCACAAAACCAAATGTTAAACTTATATTTTTGAATAGAATGAAAAATTTATTGTTTATTCAGTATTTTCCTTTGAACCAAAAAAAACTGTTAATAGAAGCAAAAAAAAGGAAAATTTTTTACATTAATATTTGAAATGAACCATATTACCGGAGCCACGAAAAAATCGGTATGGTGTTAGGCACTTCTCAAATTTTGTATTCGTGATAACCATATCGTTGGTTTTGATTTCGCTATTACTTCCAAATGGAAAATACGGTGGATCTTCATGCCACGTTAGATTTACTAAATTCTCAACATAAGCATCTGAAAAATAGCTTCGCTTCAAATGTCCTTCTCGGCTATTTCCTCTCAAAATATTGGAAAATTGATTTAATCAGGAAAATAATAATAAATTTCCATTTACGATAAATATATACGTATATATATATATATATATATAATAATAATAATAATAATAAAGATATGAAAGTTAATTTTGTTGGCACATTGTAGTTAGTTACTATACATATACATATATATATGTATATGTATATGTATATACAATGTTGCATGTAATAATAATCAAATATGATTACATTACAATATTGTGCCCATATTGAATTTCTAGTTTTTATGCCTACATTTTTTTATGATTATATATATATATATATATATATATATATATATATATATAATCGAAATTTATGTCATAATATGTTGCATATAATAATAAATAATCAAATATGAATATATTATATATTATTTCATTAATATGTATATACCATGCATTATTGCTATATGTGCATATTATTTTATAAACAATTGAAGAATTATGCATGCTTTTATGCGACAAATCATTTTTATATGAAAGATTTCGCGGCGTTTTTTTGATTGAATAAAGTCACTTCGTTTTTTTCGACTTTAACTTTGCCATGAGCCAAAAATGAACTTGTAAGTTGCTTAGGAAAGATTTGAAATAGAGAGATCTATGAATCATAATATTTCAGAAACAGAAGTTTGTAATTTTTTTAAACGAGAAATATTTTGATGTTCAGTCAAATGTTCCCTTGACAAGATAAAAACGGTAAGCATACAACTTTGGATGATAAGTGGACATTCTTGCTTGTCCATAGGGAATCGCTGTAAATCCATCATACAGGATAATGTGACATCCAACCTAAATGGTTAAAATTGAATTTTTCTTTCGTTCATCCAAACTATCAATCTGATGAAAATTTTTTGCAAATTTGTAAAATTTCAGCACTTTGAAAAAATTTTAATGCTTATTGAAATCGCAAGCATAGAAATTTACAAATTGTTAAAAACTGGTAATAAAAGTTAGGTACTCCACTATTTTTCGGTTCAAAAATAAATGAAAAATATCAAATTAAAGAAAGATGGGTCAATTATTTTGTCAGTGATATTGCACATTTTTAATTTGTGGTTACTTTTAAAATTTTTGGCGATTTCAACTATCCATCCATTCAGTTATTAAAATAAAAGGAAATAATAAGAAAAAAGATTCTTTTAAAATTTTGCCGAGCTTTTTGATTGTACTTTTTTCATGCTGTGACAGAACTTTTTAGATTAAATGAATTAAATAAAAGAACTAGGCAAACTAAATTCTTATCTTATGCTCAGCTTGATATATTGAGAATATTTTAAGATTGGTATAAATAGTATGAATAAAAGTGCCTATTAGTCGAAAAATAATAAACTTATTACCTCATAGATTTGAATATTAAACCATCTGGATAAACGATGACCATGAAATTTGGCGTTGTCACTTCTTGGAGGTAGGCAAATTTGGAATTAACAAAATAGAGGTCTGGCTGCCACAAACGATCGGCAATGAATTTATGTGTTACAAGCACTGGATGTGTGCAATTGTGGGCCAAGCGACGATCATACCAGGCTAGAGCAAGATACATATCAACTTCAAAATCCTGCAAGTAAATTCTATAATTTAAGAAAAAACTAAAATTTAATAAGCTGAATTTTGAAAAAATCATTTAATGTTGAGGGAATTAAAAGCAATATAATCCTACCACAGATAAATTATTTCAATTGTATTCTCATAGCTCTCAAATTTATGAATTGAGCCAAATTTAATTATTGTATACGATTAACCAAAATGAATCATCCAAATTAAAAATAAACATAGATTTAAAAGTTTAATCAATTTTGAGATAATTTACCATTGTTTGTGTTCTAAATGATGACATAGATTCGATGTATATGGCCACAGACACTACTGTTGTTTTACCTGCAAAAAGTTACACTTTCCATAAGATTATCTTACGTATTGATGTGCTTGAAGTTTTTTGTTTTTTTTTTTTTTTTTTTCTTTTTGTTTGTTGATAATTTGCTTTTTTTATAGTTATTAATGATATTTTTTGGGAACAAACTTGGAATTGATTCAGAAGTAAACGTCAATTAAATCATTGCTAAAAAGTTTAATTTGAAAATTTATAAACGACCTTGAGCTTGACTTGGTGTCATAAACATATTATACCCGTCCTTGACAACGCCATTACCAATGATTCGCAATAAACGATCCGCTGATTCTGCCCTAGCAAATACTAAGTGTTATAAATCATTATATGATAAAACACGGCAAATGTTGTATGGTAAACTCCGTAATACGGTAAAATTGAAACAACATATTTTTCAAAGCAAATGCAGTAACCAGCCATTTATTACATGAAAACCTCAGGGAAGATGTTAACAAATAATGTATTATTGAATTAATTTATTCAATTACATCACTCTTTCCTGGGCTTTAGATAATTCAACCAAATGGTTCAGCCCACAAAAATATACAATTACTTTCCATTTTACATTTGCTGAAAACAATTATTTTCCATTTTACATTTGCTGAAAACAATTATTTTCCATTTTACATTTGCTGAAAATATCATGAAAACATTTGCAACTAATAAAAATTGTTATTTTGACAATTTCATTTCATTATTTAGAAATCATTTGTTGAGATAAGTATTTAAAAAAAAAAAAAGTCGAAATACGTTTATCATTATATATTAAAATTTGCTGTCAATTATAGATTTAATTAATCATATTAGTTAGAGATAACATTGTATTCAATTAAGTATATGCCTGAAACCGAAATATAATACAAAAATATGAAATAATATAAAACAAGAATGAATTTTTCTATTATTTATATTAAATACAATTAATATCCAGGGATTCAAGGATACGTATATATATATCGTTAACAATTATTAAATTGTTCATGATATGCAGTTGATGTTAGTGGTAATATTTATAAATAAGTATATATTGATTTGATAAACATAAATTTCTTGAAAACAGAAAAAATAATTCAAAAAAATTCGAACCAGAGCAAATTTTCCGGTTGATTTCCGGAATTCCATGATTCGCATATTGAATGCGTCTTGAAATTGCTATCGAAGGCAGTTTTCATATATGGATTACTTGGTGGATTCGAACTATAAATGATTATTTTCCAGTTTTTTAATAAAATTTGAAAGTTAGACAATGAATACAAAACATTTTAAATTAGTGAAAAGAATTTCTATTTTCATTATTTCATATTGTTAAATAAACACGTTAAATCATAAAAACTGCCATCGAATATTCTGGCTTAAAGAAATGATACATTTTTTATATGTTTTTTTAATGTTTTTCAAGTAGACATAATAAATTAAGTTTTATAGATGGCTAACTTCCAAACAGTAAGGGCAAATTATGATCAAATATTATATTGATGTGTTTAACGTGATCATCTGAACAATCATTTCATTTGCATATGCATTCTTATTAAATTGTTTAATAAATTTCTGCAATTTATTGCATTTCGGAAAATTAAGAAACTTAAATACAATATTTAAAATATTGTTGATTTAAAATATGAAATCTTTTAAAGTGATTCGCATAAACTAAAGAAACAAATACAATTTGAAATGGTTTATTAATACAATTATTTTGTAAAAAGTTGAAATGGATACAAAAACTAGCCTTCCATCCGGAAAAATATTAGCTTCATTGAAATCATTTTCCTGAAAAAAAAAGAAAAGTTCAAAAAGTTTTTCAAAAATTGCTGCAAATTTTCAAATAAGGTATTAAATTTTTTATTTTTTTTCCTTTCTTATGAAACCAAAGAAAAGCTTTTGGCCTCGTACCAAATCAGTTGTATTAAGGAATCACTATTGAAACAGCATCTCAACTTAAGCCTTTATTTCATTCTCCCTCGTGCTTACCCATTTTAAAATGAATTCTTTTTTCTTTCTTCTTCTGCTCATGTTGAAATGAAATTATGGCATGGATATACTCTCGAAAGAAAATTCTCTACTGATACTTACCAAAAGCATCAAATTTATTTTGAAGTATTGCTAAAATGGCATTATTGTTTACTTAGTTTTTGAATTCAATTTTAACCAAAGAAAAAAAAAATAATTTGTTGAGTTATAGCGAAACTTTTCGGCGTAGATGCAAATATTTAATACATTTTTTGCCAATATTAATATCTTTTTCCTTTTGCTATTCATTTTCCCATCTTTTTCATTTCTGCAAGTTAAAATAGATATATCCATTTTAAATTTATCCTTTCTTTTTTTTTTTCCTCTAAACGGCAAAAGAAAAATTTAGCGAATTTTGCAAAATGGTTTTACTTGAGAAAATTGAAAATAAGTTGGGAAACTCTGCATAATATTTTTTAACAAGTCAATTAAGTAAATCAAATGCAATAAAAAAGTGTTTAACAAGCATTTCAAGTAAAATTCTGCTATATTATTTCTTACGGGAAAATAAAAATTTTATAAATAATCACTGCAAATGAATTCTGATATTTGTTTCGGAAATCGACGAGAATTTTTTTTTTTTTTTTGCTTCAATTTGCGATAAATATACCAATAACTACAGTTTGTTTGTATAAAAAATATAAGAACAAGCAATTATCACAATTTTTGAATTAATTCTGTTCATTTACGAAATATTTTTTTGCAGAAATTGTTGATTTCCAAATAATACTTCTAGAGTTGTTAACTTTTTTAAAATACTTTTCTGAAAATCAAATTTTTGAAAGTGAAAAAATTAAAAAAAAATTTTGAAATCCTCAGGATTAAGTTAGACAGCTTTTGGATATGATAATCGATTTATCAGAATCATCTTTATATTTGCTTTGATTTATTTTTGTTGTAATGCTGATAAAGCAATTCGTATACGGTAACATTTTCATTTGAACCATTAATTTTTTTTTATGCATTCAGAGATGCTTAGTTAAGAATTTTGGTAGAAATTACATGAAAAAAACGGTTCAATTTTGGAATACAATCTAGACAATTCTGAAAAAAAACACAAAATATTTTCGAAAAATTTACCCGAGTGTATTCATTTGCAATATTTTCTCCGGGATGATCGTCATTAGAAAAGCTTTCAAAATGTTGTTGGCGATTAGTTGGAGAGTATTGGTGAGCCTGACACAACATTAATTTGGCCATAAGTATTATGAGGACAAGCAAAAAATCCATTACCGCCTGAGGCGCGTCCAGCAATCTACACCTTTCATCATCCTTTTTCTTCCACCAGCTATTTAATACCATTATTAGACTATCATTAATCAATTAAATTAATTAAGTATATGTTCAAACATTTTTACAATTGACGAAAAATTTCAAACTATAAAAAAAATATTAATTTGTTTAAAACTTTAAATATTATGTGACGGGAATATTCATACATTCATATATGAATATTATTAATTATTAAAATTGGTCCGGAAAACATTAATGCAATTAGATAATATCAATTGTAAAAAACAAAGAAATTGTTCATTTGTTGATTGAAAATATTTAAAGTAAAAAAATTGAAGTACCACTTCACCAGTCATTTATTTCTAGTTTTGATTTTTTAATTCCGATTTCACTTTGTTTCGATTTTGTAATTTCAAATTTTATAAAAAAATTTTGTTTTATGATAAATTAGCTGTCTGTTCATCAATTTGGCATTTTTTTTGTTCAACCCAATACAATTAAATCAATAAAAAGAAATAGACTTTATTTTCTAACATAAAGCTTCTGAAAATATCTCCTACTAAAATTATATAATTTTTTATTGCATACTGTAATAATTTAATAAAAGATCAACATTCAAAATTTTCCATAACAATATTAAATTAAACGACACGAAAAACGTGCATGTGAAGACAAATATTTTACTTAATTATCTTAAAAATTTGTAATCTGTTTTTTTTTTTTTTTTTTTTTTTTTTTTTTTTTTATATAAAAACAATGCATCATTTAAGATAATATCTCTTCTATGAAAATTTACCTGGATCATTTGCCTTGACCTTTAAGTTAAAATATTGAAAGAAATACTAGTATATGTGTGAATAATGATTATATTTACTTGAAAAAAGGCGAACTATAAAAGGAGAATTATAATGAGTTGTAGCTATAATAAGTAAACTCGATAAATGGCACCTCGATATTTTTTTCAATATTTTCTTGGCAATGTTATGACATATTATTGCTAAACTTAATTTGAAATATATTATACAATCTTATCGCATCATTTTATCAAGAAATATCACTTTTTCAAAAAACGACTTATCATTTTATCAAATAATTTAAAAACAAGATAGAAATAAAAACTTCCAAATATTTTAAGTAAATATAATTTCGAAAAGAAGTTGGAGCTATTGTTCTGTTTAAAATCATAAAGTTGGATTCACAGCAAATAAAAAATGAAAAAGTTAAATTAGGGAATAGCAGACAATTTATTTGTTATAGTAAGTTCAAACTGCAAATTTCAGAAATTTTCTAGTTAAAAATAACGTTAGGGATTTTTAAAATTTTTGCTTAACTTAAATTACCAGAAAAGAAAAGGATTTATTTGAATTTTTTTAAAATTAAACCAGAAAAAAAAATGGAAATCAAGATAACCTAGCAAAATTTCTGGAAACAACTAAGCAAATATTCTCATATGTGGTAAGGAAAAGTTGAAGAGATGATTTTTTAAAGTATAGAATGGAATTAAGGCATGAAGAGAGGAAGTACATAAGAAAAGAAGCATGCAACTTTTTAAATGCCATTTTCAAATAAATATTGGAATATAACGAATAACATCTGATAATTTAATTTATTTTAAATATATATGGAATTATTTTGCGTTATGTATTTTCTTCAAAAGTAGTTTAAAAAATATTAAGTATAATTTTAATTTGCGAACAAATTGATAGGTTTGCAATGTATAACTATGATAATATTAAAAGAGATTAATCAATAATATCAGTAGTTATCAATGAAATGATTATAGGAATGATAAAATAAAATAGAGTTGTTTGCTGGAAATTAATATGCGTACTTTCCATTTTCAATATGCGCATGGTTTAATCTTATTTTAAAGTAATAAATAAATTTCAATTTATCAATCAAATAATCCAAATTTTCTGAGGGAAAGATGAAAATGATGAAGGAAAAAAAAGAATCATTTTTAAGAAGTTATCATCTGAATCTTTCCTATTTCCATAATTTGCGTGATATTTAAAGCGCAAATATTGTCTTTTTTGTTTGTTTATTTCTTCTATAAATCTGATCCCCACATTCTATGAAAAGTGCAAATGTCATCGTTTCAGCAGAAATTCAATGCGCAAGAATCAATCAAATAATAGGCAAATAATAAAATGAATCAGATTTGTTTAGTTCTTTTAGGAAGAAGAAATGGATATTTTTATTTTCGGTTGATTGAAAACAAAGTAAATGATGTGAGCACTTGAATATTTAATGTCACAAATTATGGTAAGATAAACAACGACAAGGTTCATTTTAAAAATTTCCCTTGGCACAACAATAACCAAATTACTAGACTTTTCTTTGAGATCATCCTGTCATGTCTTTATAATACAATTCGCTTATACTTTGCAAAATTTGAATTAATAAAGAATGGAAAAAAGGAAAATTTTTAAATATGCAAATATTTCACCTTAAGCATATTTATGCATATCAAATGAAAGAATAATCTTTAATCAATTTTTAACAAAATAACAAACAAGGAAAAGATTATTTCGGAATGTTTAATATGATAAAGCAAATATCGTACAATCTTTTCATCTTTTGAAATCTCTTAATTTTTGTAACAGAGAAATGAAAAGAAGTATAAAATATATGCAGTGAATATATAGCATAATACTATTATGATGATCAAATATATTTGTGACGTAAATTATGCAACTCAAAAAATAATTCAAAAGAAACGAAAAATTGTCAATGACCCTGTTAATATCAAACGTTCTGCAATCATTTAGATATTTCATTTGTAACATAATTGATAATTTAATTCATCTAACTTACAATATTTGATAATTGATCAGAAGACAAAATACACAAATATATTACACTAATATGACAATGAGTGAATTGATTGCCATTAATTTAATAAATTCTGATGATTTATGAAATATGAAGTAAATTGCTACCAGCTTGATATTTTTCGATCCAGTTATATACATTACATTCTCTAATTTGCGTATGATTATATTTGCTAAGGAATCTTTCAAATATTTCATTCGTATTTGGAAATGTTAGAGAGAAATGAATATTTTCTGCTTACTTAAAATTATACAATAAATTTATCACACACTTAAATTTAATCAGCGGAATATCGGAAAACTTATTTTCTCTAATAATAACACTGGCATTAAAGACGAAGAAAAAATGTCGGATAAATTTCAATTATTTATTCATTTTCATGCTTTTCAAGAAAATATTTTATTCTATGGCAACATCATCAAAATAAATATTGAAATATTATTCAATATTATTCAAGTAAATTCTCTTCATAAACAAAAAAAAAAAAAAAGTTAGGATAAGTGAAAATTTTAGCTATGGAAAATACAGTGAAAAAATTTATTATTTTCCCAATATTATCTAAAAAATTTGAATATGAAGATTGAAAAAAAAAAATGAAATTTATCGGGAAATGTATATTGGATATCATTTTATATGATAAAGCACTGGATTAAATGCAAGTGTATGTTTTCAAAAATCTTATTTTTGCTAATGCAATTTTTCTTTATAACCTTTATTAGTGAGAGATGGAGAATTAGATATCTGAAATGTACTAAATATCTGCTTCATGGATGCAGAGCCATTAAGCAAATGGATAAACTATTTAAAGGGGAAGGGATGACTTTTTCGGTAAGTCAGTTGAATCATTTTTGAATGCAAGCTCAAAGTTGTACCTTTTGTTTTTATAGAATTTCTAGGTTACGGTGCTTACTTTTTATTTAGGCGATCCAAAAATTAGCATTGATGCATTTTATCAGATTAAAAATATGTTTCTCGTTTGCGTATGCATATATATATATATATATATATTTTTGCTTATAAATAATTATCATAAATTTATTCAATATCAATTATCATAAGAACCATATATCCTTATTAATATATTTTTGAATATGAAATATGGAAATAGCGATAATACTAAAATAAGATAAATAAAATAGATAACACAGCAATCAATTGATTGCAAAAGAAATAATACGACCATAGTCTTTCAATTTTCCCTTTTGCTTATTATCGAAAACAAATAATTTTCTCCTTTTAGTAAATGCTTCATCTTATTTTATTCTTTCATAAGCTATTTAATTCACAAAGCAAATACTTCTTACATGGAAAAAAAAAAATTTGCTTAAATAATGATTTACAATTCATTTATTGGAATTTCCAAATAATAAGAAGATTCAATAAATTTAATAATATTACAGCAAATCATGAATCAACGAATAATGAATTAATTTGCACCCATATATCATTTTATTAAAATGATATTTATTTATAAATTTAGATGAACCAAATTTAGATATAGTTCTTTATACAATCATGCCGTAATGATGAGCGATAATAATAGTTAAGAGCGAAATTACTGAATTTATTTTCCTTATGAGGAAGAGGAAAATTCCCATGAGGGTGAAGAAAAAAGAAAGAGAAAAAAGAGAGATACTAGTAAGATTGAGATTTGAATTATGTTATATTCGTATTTTCATAAATTTATCCATAGCTATTTCAAATTGAAAAAAGACATCATACTTATATTATACGGGAACAATTTAGATAGTGTAATATTGTTTCTAAATATTTCAGTCTTGTCTCGTACTTCTATTACAAAATCATCCGGGCCACCAGAAAAAGATCAATCCAAAAATTGTTTTATTAATAAGTTTAGACTTTTAATAATCTATTGTCATAAACTTGTAGTAAAGAAACACAAAAAAGAAAAAGAGAGGAAAAAATGTTTGATTGTAAGCAATTAATCAAAAATTCATTTTTCATTTATTTTTTAAATTTGTTTGCGTTTATTATTCTGTATTTCAACAAGCAAAAAAAAAAAAAAAAAAACTTTCTGAATCGAATGAAACATTTGCTCAAAAATAATGCATTTTTTGAAAAATTTTTGACAAAAAATGATGAAAGAGTCAAACTTGGCTTTAATTGAATGAATGCATATTGGAATTTAGTTCGAAGATGGCATAAAAAATGAGAGAAGGTGGAAAGAGGATGAAATAAAATAAAGGAGAACTATGAAATGCGGCAAAAAAAAAGAAAAGAAAAAGCCCATAAAATAGAATAATGATAATATATTGGATGACTGGGTGGGACTGAGACTCGAAGGAAATCGAATAATGCTTCTTAAAAGGCCTCATTTTCTTTTTTTTTTTTTGAACGGATGACGGATAGTTAAATGATAAGCTGAACATTACAGGAATCTGATTCTGACATTGTCTCCGGGGACACATTTCAAGTATTGCTGATAACGAGATGCAAAATTTGCATATTTATTAATGCAATATAAACCTCTGGGGTGACATCAACAACTTACTGAAATCTTCTAGATCTTCAGTAACTATAGAACAGAAGAAGTTTGATGTATTACTTTTTGTCAATCGAAAAGGCAGATTTTCTGCTTATTGTCTTTTTTCCTCTCATCAAGAAGCCAAATTATGTACTGCGACGACCTTTCTTATTAGTTACATCAAAATAAAAAAATAATGATAATTATGGGGAGGAAATTAAAGGATTGATGTTATTGTAATGGTAAAATCTAAAAAAAAAAAAGATATTTATGATTTATGATTATATAGAATAATGCAGAAAGAAAACGATAATTGAAGCGAAATTCACTCATCTATAGATTATATTTGGCATAGTTATTGCAATTTCAGATTTAGATTATATTTCAAATTTAAGGATTGGAATAATTAATTAGGCTGCATACATAATTACTTCATAGAGGAATAATTTGATTAATGATGATATGTGTTGTTTTCACTTCTTTACCTCTATATTTTGAATTTTAAGCTATATTATTTAAATAATACTCACAAATCAAATAATCACAATTTAATTTAATAATTATTAAATCATGCGACAGATGAATTGGAGTATAAAAAGGATATTTTCCAGTCATTAACATTTATTGCCATTTATTTCATGAATGCTTATTTCTTCATTATTTCACTATAGAAATTTATAAAATGGAATTTCTGATGACAATTTTTACTTAATGAAGCTAATTAATCCATGAAATTACTAGTTAGTTTCGAAGCATTAATAGATTCAAATGATGGAACCTATCCTAAAGTATTAATGAATTCAAATGATGAAACCCTTCAAAGATGCATTTGAATAATTGTAATGATGAAACATTTTCGCATATCTAAATTGCGATCGATCTAATATGTGCTTATAAATACTCACTGAATAGCAGTTAGAAACATACATAAATAATTTCAAAACTTGATAAGTTTATAAAAAGCCTAAATAAGCAAGGGGAGAATAAAAAAAATGCAAAAAAAAATGCAATATTATAGTTATTCTAAATTATTGTTTATGAATTCTTAAAATTGATGCGAAACGTTACTAAATACGCAACTAAAAAAAGAAATTTTATTTCAAACATTTAATTTCAAAATATTGTATTTAAAATTAAAATTGATCGTAACAATACGTAAAAGAGGCAAGAAATATTTGGACATTTTGAAATGAACGAAGTAGGCTAATTTTAAACGAATGAAGAAAATATTCAGAATTACTTTACAATCGATACTGAAAATTATTTTATAAGATCCTTATAATTTAATTTAGAACATAATTGTACATAATTATGAATAGAAAAGAATATTTTTCGCATAATTATCTGATATTTATGTCACTTTTTTTCTGGTAAGGTAACTCAGCAATAATGTGAACGGTTATGATGATAAATTGGATATTCAATAACAATAAGCAAATTAAATTTTATATAAAACAACCGATATTCAAAGCAGTCGGAGTAATTTCAGAACCCAAAATGATGAGTTATATAAAAGTAAGTTTTGTTTTACCAAACTCTGTTTTACCAAAAAGGTTTGTTTTACCAAACCTGAAAGTTGTTCACTTTTTCAATCTTTTATATACGAATTCTATTGATATTCTTTGCTTTTGAAAGTAATATTTATTACCGATTATTTAACTTTATTTTTTCTATAACTTTTAACTAATTATTCAGAATACAAAAATAATGGGGCTTATTAATGATAACGACGGATAACAGAATCATGTGGTGTAAAAATTCAGTTTTAGTCCACTTTCTTCGAAAAAAAACAGTTATTTATTCAATAAATTCTTATCTTATTTATTTGAAATACTTAATTAAAAGAAAAAATGATAAAAGAAATGATAAAAAGCTTAACAGCCGAATATTGTCAATCTACATCATTCAGGAATTGCAAAATTTTCCTTTCAATGCTCGACTAATTTCAAGAAGTATGTAAGATTTCAATAGTTTTCAATGTAATGATTTTTTTTTTCTTAGTAACTTTCAATAAGGACGGACGCATGTCCTGGAATATTTTACCATGTCCTGGAATATTTTTTAATTCATTGATTTATATTTCGATCAAAAATTTGTCAAATTACTTCCCCTTTTTTTGTTTATTTTAAACGAAATAAACAAGAGAACTTGCACAATAACATTACATTTTTTTCATGTATTAAACAAATTAAAACATATTTGTGAGCAATATAGTGATAATAGCAACAACTTTAGTAATGATACCCGCAATAAAATTGATAGCAGTCAAATAAATAAGATTATAATAAATATAATTAATTCGATATATTATAATAGAATTTCATTATATCGTTTTCAGATATTGACTGCAGATCAACGACGACAATCATCGATTTTCTATTTTTTTGATCACAATTAAGCACTACATTTGGTGATGAAAGTAACACATTCATCGTACTGTTTTGTTCGGTTTTTTTGCAAATTGGCTGAAGTAAGATCTTGAAAGGAAACGATCTAAAATGAATTAATGAGTGAAAAATCAATCGAAATATAATTCAATATAATAATGCAGGAATTGCATTAATATTAGTGAATGAAGAAATAAAATAAAATAGCATAAACATAACAATATTATTTGCTTGTATTACATTCTTATCTTATTTCCACATTTGTAACATGACCATTATAAAACGCTAATGTAATAAATACGATTATTTAGTTTGTCAGATTTTTCACATTTTTAGTGCACTGTTATAATATACAAATATTTAAAATCATTAATATCATAATCGTATATAAATATGCTACTTGTGATTAATTATTTTGTTAACTTTTTCTAATTAAATATTTTGCTCGAATTTTACTAATAAAAGTTTTAATTTTTATCGTTTTTACGAATATTTTTTATTTTAACACATTTTAACGTTTTATTATTTTTAACATTCGTATTTGGCATTTTAACATAACGCAATAACATATTGTCATTTCAAAATGTACGCTTAATTAAAAATACCTTAAATTTAAGCGGAAATTTAAAAATTTTGCAAGCTCCTCGCTTAAATTCCATTCTTAATTGTGGATCACACATCGCATAAACAGATAATCGTAATGAGCCAGCCAAAGTGGTCAATAATGAGACCTAAAGTTACATTTTCAATTTGAAACACAGTTTTTATGAGTCGTCTAGAACATCAGAATTTGGTATAATCTATCATATTGGTTCAATTGTGAAAATATCTGACAATTCCAAGAAATGGGTGATTATTGGTTTTATTTCATTCAGATGTGCTATTAATGAAGTTAAAAAAAAATTCTTTTTCTGATTAGAGGCCAGAATTAAACTATTATTATCAATTTTATTCATGTATTCAAATTGAAAAGTCTTTTTAGTAACTATATTACAAGACATGTTTTTCAATGTTCAATCATTTTGCCATAAAGGTTTACAATTTTCATAATTAATACAGCTGCTAATCACTATTATAATACTAATATATTGATTAGTACAAATTATTATCTTCTTTCTTTGCAAGGAATTTTAAGACTTATATTTCCTTTCCTACAAATATCAAGGATGAAAATTTGATAATATCATATTTGAATCATTTGATATAAAATGTATTATCCGATTAATCACGATGTTCTTCTTGTTAATTTTATCATTGATATCATTATTATTATTGCTATTATTATTTTTAGTATGGAAGAAAGAAAACAAACAAGATCAGTGCAAAATATATACAATCCTTTATATTCTGCTACTAAATTTTCGAAATCAATATACTCCCATATTGTAATGATAACATTTAGTATATTGGAAAGAAGATAGGTAAAAACAACAAATACAAGCGTTCTTGTAGCTGTTCGTACACGACCCTTTAAATTTATAATTATATTGAAATTTTGTTCAAAAAAATAAAAATAAATGAAAATTAGATTAAAGAATCAAAGAAAAGCAAAAAATTAATTCCTCCAATTTTTCTTTTAATAAGTGATAATTATTTATTATCACTATTGTTATTTAATAGCACAAAAATTGATTTCTCTTAATTTCTTTCCAAAATTGATGATGCTATTTATTATTATAATAAAAACTATTTACATTATTTATTGGAAAAAAAAGAACTGGAAAATCTTATTTTCTTTTTAATATTTTTGTTTTCTGAAATTCTAAGATATTCTAACCAATAATAAATAAATGCACTTAAAAAATTAAATTTTAAGAAATAAAAAGGTAACCTTTATTTGGTTTTTGCCAAGTTCACCGGTTGAAGCGGCATGTTGATTTCGTTGTAATGCAATAACAATTTGACTATTAAAAAAAGCGAGCAAAAAAAATGGGAACAAAATTGTAATAATATTACGGAACCATAAACGCCACAGCACATTATACGTTGGATTAAGCGCGATAGTAGAAAGATATAACGAATATTCCGTCATTTTTCCCGCACATTCAGCATTTTGTTTAATCTTAAGAACGTTTTTTGTTTTTTTGTTTGTTTGTTAGAATGTCAACAATTTTCTGTCAATTCACGTTAGGTTGAAATGTCATGTTAAGTCAGCAAATTATCATTTAGGAAACTTTTAATCATTTATAGGAGAATCTTTCTATATATATCTTTATTACAGTTTCATCATAAGATGATTATCAGTGGTCAATGTTTTGTCAGCATCTTGAAAGTATTATCGTATCACTTCTTGTCATTTTTTTTTTTTTTTTTTTTTTCGTTTAACAAGTATTTTACCTTGCATTTATACATGCAATTATTTATAATTTTTTGCAAATTTCCGATAACATCATTTCATAGATATTAACAATCTATAAATATCTCTTCAACCATAATATTGTTTTTCCAAAATTCTTGAAAAATTATCTTTAAAAAAAAGTTTTTTTTTTTTTTTTTCAGAAATATTTGGCATGAATGGTCCACAGCAATAATAATAATTGTTTCAATGGCGAAAAAAATGAGTGCCAAGGTTTTTTAATAAAAAGTTTCGGAAAATTTTTTTTACAAACCTTAAATTCAAGTGCAAGCGATGATTTGGTCATTACACCGACTATTATATCAAAAGCAGCGATATAATCACGATAACGTTTTAAACAACCCATCATCTTTGGTACAACAGTAATACAATATCGCTCAAATGTCGCCGCAAGGATAAGAAATGATGAAGATGTCATCGCTATATGTGATATCGTTATCATTGGTACCGTATATGTGTACCTCAATTTATTACAAAGGCTGATTATTATGGGTTAGATTACGTTAAGATTATATTGCATTTTAATTTGAATATTTTGAAATATTAAAAAAGAAAAAAGACTTAATGGATTACTAGAATTCATCATTCAAGTATAACTGTTGTACAATATTGTTATAATTATGTTTGCAATAATTTAATTAAAGAAAATATGAATCTATGAAGTAACTACTAAATGGTATATATGAGCAATATTTTAATTAAGATTAATTAGGAAATAGTATGTGGATGACACCAAGCTTGAAGCAATAGTGGTGACATAAAGTAATCGGCTAGTTGTGATAAGGACATTAATGGAATATAAGCACCGGCGATCAATATATCAAAAAATGCTAATAAGATGAAATATAACACATATGATTGACGGTAAGCTTTTCTGAAAGTAATCATTTAATCATTAATTAATCAATTAAGTTTTATTTATGGTATGATATTAATAATTATTAGTAGCACTGCTAAAATATTCAAAAAAAAAAAAAAAAAAAAAGAACCACTTCACTTTTCTGTTTATGTGATTGAAAAAGAATACAGTAATTGGACAAGTAATAAATGGGTATTATTACAGAAAATAAAAGAATCTGTTGGTTTTTTTCTTTTTTTCTGCAATGTGTTGAATTTGAAGAAACATATTAATACCACATTAAAATAAATTATCACTGTCTGTTATCATATTATTAAAACAATTTTTCATGGTACCAAATTATTCCCTAGAGATTCAAGTAAGCCCAGAATTTAAAAAAAAATAGTTGAAACAATCAAAATGAACTAAGTGATATTTCAGCTGACATAATAACATAACCCAAAGTAGGAAAATAAATCGTTTATCAGCATAAACTTGATGAATTCCTTCTCATAACTTCACAGAAACTGTATCCAGTATATATTTTCTGTTATAATTTGTTTAATTGATTAATATGATAATCATAAATCGGATAATTCTAGATAAAATTCAACGAATAATTTTAAGTAAATTTAAGTAAATGATTTTAAGCCAGGATTATACGGATTTTATTTGTGTATAAATAATTTTAAATGCTCAAACTGTTATTAATAAACTTAATAAATGAATGTTAATTTCAATGAGTGAATTTGAAAGAGAAAAGAAAAAGAGTGATAAAAGACTTACTTAACAATTAATACAGCAAATAAAAATGAATTCTGTATAATGGATAACGTTGCCACAAAAGTACCGATGACAGACACAAGCCAAAATCTTTCCTCGAGATAGTACACCTCATAATAATTGCAGTTCAATATTTCCTCGTCATTCAGACCAATATTGTTATTCTTCAATAGATTACCATCCATTATTCTCTTTTATCCATCCTGTTTTAAATTTTATTAATTTTCTATCATCAAAATATAGAATTTTTCTTATTTTTGAATAATTTGCAAATTTTCAACAAAGCTTGTATTGATCGGATAGCGTTAAAAAAAATGCAGGTAATGCCAGTCCTAATAAAAATATCTAGGACTTGTCCGGAAAACCGAAATTAATTCTCAAATAAAATTAATTATTACAGGAAATTATATAAACAAATGGTTAAAAATTTGCAAAACTTTTCTAATGAATCATCATCTGTAAAATTATTTTTCATTATGTGCTATTTACCACGCTAATTTACAACATTCATCTAAACGCTTCCGGTCATAGCTAATCAAACCATTATCTTGTGCTTACAAATCCGTTCCTATCTTTGTATCTAATTAAACTGTATCACATTTTTTCCTTTTGTAAAAACTGTTCCTTTCTCACAATTATCTTGTTATCAATCTTATTCTAACACGCTCAATTTTTAACATTTCGAATACCCCTTTGAAATTCCAAAAACACTCTTCCTTTCATTCTTTCGAAATGGGTTCACTTTTAGATGACCTTAGGCTACGTTACTCCACTCCAAGTTCCCAATATACATTCTTCTCTAAAATCCCAATCGACATCATCTAATTCCCTTTACCAAACGCCTGATTTTCTAATATGCTGCCAATTATATATTATTCGATTACTGCTACTGTGAATGAAGGAATTGTCCTATCTACAGCTTAATCAAAATTTCAAGCCTTCTACAAGCTTAGGCTGTCTGGAGTTTATAAAGTAGCCAAGAAATGCGAAAGATACTGTTTATGCTTAGGCTATCCGATTGAAATGTGAGGTATGAAAAAATTCTAAGCTAATGATAATTGTTAGTCTGTTCGCTAATAAGCATCAATTTCGAAGTGATAATTATATGAGATGATATAAAACTGCAACTTTTTTACCTTAAATATTATCCAAAACTTTTGGATTCCAATCTAATTTATACTTGAAAATATAGATTTCAAAGAAATCAAAAATTAGGATTATTGATTATCATAGTTCTTAGTTGACAAATGACGGAAGACATGAAATAAATAACTATGACGAATCATTAAAAAATTTTATTTCCGGCAGTAAAAAGCAAAAACTAAAAAATAAAAATAATAACAACAAAAACATTTCCTTTTATTCCTTTCCATTATACTTCATACTTCATTAAATTCTTAATAACTAAGCTTTTGATTAGATGAAAATTTTGATAATAATGAATTATTAATCTATTTTGGACATCTAAAAAAAAATAGAATGAAATTAGTGATGCCTACACAAAAAAAAAATATTTTTTTTTTTCCAAAACTCTTAAAAAATAGAACGAGATAGAACAATTTAAAGAATATAAGAGATTACTTTTTCTTTAATGAGCTTTATTTGAGCTAGAACATAATATAGCACTAGGAAATAATTGTGGCATTAGGCTCAAATTTTCATTCATTTGGTCTAATCATGCGTAATGTCTAACTTTCCGTTAGGTTAAGTTGGAAGAATAAAATTCAGCCTGATGATATTGTCAAACTAACTTTCTGTCGCTTCAAGTTAGAAGATCAAAATTTAGTGCGAAAATGTTTCAGACTAATTTTCCATCATATTTAGCCGGAACAGCAAAATTTAGTCTGAAATGTCAGATTAATTTTTTGACAGATCTTGATGCTGTTAAAGTTTATTTTTCCAGATCTTTTTTCCCTCTTTTTTTTACGATTAACAAACATTTTGACAAAAATGAAACGTAAATTTGAACGAAAAAGAAGCAAAAAAAAAGGAAGTTTTGTAAAATTACGGTAAAGAAGGACTTATATGAGAAAAATTGTGAGATATTGAAAAAGAAACAGATTATGAGAAAATGAACAAAATGTTACCGAAAAAATTCTGAAAAATTAAAAAAAAAAAAAAAAAAAAAGACGAAGAGAGAAAGAAAGAAAGTAAGGAAGAAATATAACTTTTTGTCGAATCAATTTTTGAAGGAAATGAAGTTTATCTAAATCAAAAATCAGACTATATCGTTTTAGACTTAAGCAAAGGAAGTCAGAAACGAAAAAAAAAGAATATGGAGCAACAGTATAAAATTTCTACACATATTTCAATTAACGAAATTTCTTTTTTTTTTTTTCAAGTAAAAAAATTTCTAGATAATTATATAACTACGATTAGAAATTACAATTTTCAATGTTTCTGATTGTTGTTAATTTTTTTTTATTTTTTCTAACCATATTAGTAGTAAGTAGGAATTTTTTCTATTTTCAAAAAAAGAAAACCAAATTACACAGCAATCAGTTTCTGATAATTCCGAGATAACTTTTAAAAAGAAATAAGATTCCACTTTTTTTTGAGATTTCGCAATAAACTAAAAAAATAGCAAAAATAGAAAATTTGATTAAAAATATCATGAAAAAATTTAAGAAAAGAAATAAAGTCCGATCAAACTAATTTTCTAAACAAAAATTTGATTAATACATCCAGCAATTTATTTATTCATATGTTTATTTCTTTTCTTAATATTTTCGTTCAGAGACAAAAAAATTGATTTGCAAATCTACATATATAAAAATGTAAGTGCTACACGTTACCGTTAACAGATCTCCGGAGTTTTCAAGCCGATTGTTTTCAAATTTTGACACAACCTTGTACTCCAATAGTCTTACTTAATGAACAAATATAGTTACTTTTTTTCATGTGTCACGTCCGTGAAACCTGAAAATAGGTGAAGAGGTGGGATTTATTGGCTCCGCCCACCTTTTTTCCCCTGTCTCTCTCTCTCACCTTCTTAAGTAAAAGATGCGGTTGGCCTCTGCCTATCTTTTTTCTGTCTTTCTCCTTTTTCCCCGTATCTCTCTCTCTCTCTTGAGTAAAAGATTCAAAGGCGCCCTTTCTATCATTTTATATGGGAATGTCAACGGGAGCGGTTTAATGCTTTTAATCTTCATTAAAGCAAATATTCTTATTCATGTAAACTATAAAGGGAAGAAAGAAGTTATGCAAAACAATAAAATTTACATTTGACATGAAGCTAAAATGAAATGCATGAAATCCATAAATAAATCATTGTGCTTGAAATATATGTACTTTATCATAAATTACAATTATCAGATTGCCTGTATTTTCCTGCTTCTTGTGGTGGATTTTCAGTCGTTTTTAAGTTAATATGAGTCGTAATTAAAAATTTCATTGTTGGCACTAATTACCAGAAATTCTTAATAATAACTAATAATAAATAACAATAAATAATGACAAATAATAATAAATAATTATCCCACCTTGCAAAATATAGTATCTTTTAATATAGTAAAATTTTTTGCCGTAGCAACAGCTTAGCAATTCAACTGAACAATTCCCAATTCAACTTCTATCTCGATTCCCAGCAATAGGTAAAAATTTTCGGAGATTTAAAATTTTGAACAAGCAAACATTTACGACTATTAGTGTTTTTTAATATCATGTATAATTTTTTTGCAGTAATTCAATTGATCCAACTCAACTTCTATCAAGATTTCCAAGCAGTAGGTAAAAACTTTCGGAGATTTTAAAATTTCGAACAAATGCACATGTATTACAGTATCTTTTAATACCATATATTTGAGCAGTTTTTAATGCAATTTCAAGTTCAATCAAAAATCAGTTTTTCGATTATAGTTCGAATGCAATCTATCTGCTTTAGTTCATCTAAATAATGCCTGGTAGAAGATCGAGGTTTGGTTATCGTACACGTACAAGGGAAAGGCAGCGACGATTAATTGCAAATCAAAGAGAGGAAGAACGGGCATCAGCGAATGAGCGAAGAAGACAAAGAATGGCTCAAATCAGCCAGACTTGAGGAAGCACGAGCACGTCAATCTTCTTCGGCAACTTTAGATTTGCTTCTTTTTGAACAGAATGAGCGGCTGAGAATGGCTGAAAGACGTCAGCAAGAAACAGATGATCAACGTCGAAGAGGACTCC